>BQNB010063957.1:0-32015 GCA_026074375.1 Tanacetum coccineum | reverse complement strand
AGCATGACTTTTGTAAAAATCACTAGTTACATTATCTAGCACATTATAACCCTTGATACATATTGTGAGAATTAAGCCTATTCCGTTTTCAATTGTTTACTTAAAAATTCTACAAAATTATGAGTGTGTCGGTGATGTAGTGGACTTTAGAACTTGGCCTAATATATCACTCGAGACCGCAATGATTAGTACTATAGATTTAGATGGAGGAACATGTTTAACTGATAAATTTCTAGGATGAAACCAAATAGCCTACATGTCGTAAAAATAACTAACTACACCAGTTAGTTAACTCCCGTGTAACCCTTGATTACTCTCGTTTTAAGAGTAAAATCCCCTAGAACAACCCGTTAAGCCATTCCTTTCTTTTTGTACACCATATTATATGTTTCGTTACACCTTTGCATCTTAGCCTACCTTATAGATTAAGCTTATTTCTCTATGTTGCTAGTCGCTTTCATGTAAAGTTTTGTATTTCCTGTGTCAAAGTGAAATTTTTCTATCTCTATAATGGTCGGGAAATTTCACAATGCAATGGGAAAGTTATGTATCTCGTAAGTTATGAAAGTAAAGATGGAGGAATCAAACCGAGGTTTATCATGTATTGCAAAAAAAAGAGAAAAGGAAGAAATATAGTCGGTTCAAAAGAAATTTATACCGAAGGAATCAATTAGAAGGATCGATTATTCGTTTATACATTACAAAAAAATCAACGATGTAAAGTTTTATAAAAAGTGGCTAATATCACCACTTATGTAAAAGTATGTAAAGAGCGGGATGTAAGAGAAGTTGACCATTATGGGAACGACAACTTTGGTTGTCATTGTCATTTCTGTGATTGAAGCATATGTCTATATGTTTGAGTCTTTGTCATGGAACGGTCAGGGGAAAGTTACTAGCAACCGTACCTTATTTGTTGGCTTAATCTATTTGTTTTGTGATTGTTATTTAACACCATTTACTTTCCTTTACTGATAACTAACCTTAGCGATCTACTCGTATTGAGGATGTGTTCCGTGGAGTGTGTCTATCTCGTGGTTCGGGGTGTATGAATGTCCTAGCTGCCTTGTTTGACGACGACCTTTGGTGAAAGTCAGAAGCTCCACACCCTATATCATTCTCCTAAAAAGAATGATTTAACTTGAGCCTTCTAATAAATACCCAATTTAGCTTTTGACTTGTTCTTCCTTAGCTTTAGCAGTGGAGATGTGTATCCTTGCCAAGCTTATGATATGAAACTAATCATGACTGAGCAATTGAGCGTACCAATTAAATGTTGCACCCTAGATTAAACTGAGTGATCTGAGTGTTTTCATTTCCATATTTTCGTGAGGAGCTTGGTCATGTGCAGGTGATTAGAACAAAATGATGCTTAAAATGAAAAATCCTTAACTTCGGTGGGGACACATTTTCATAAACTGAACTTTTATCTAAGGTCTACTTGAGGACAAGTAGGATTCAAGTGGGGGGATATTTGATAACATCAAATAACGTCACTTTATTACATCATTTATCCCATCTATTTGACCCACTTTTATATAATTATTGCATTATTTGGTACTTAATTGCTTTAAAGTTTGTAAATGCAGTAATTCAGGAGTGTTATGTGAAGACATGCTAAAAGGCGCACAATTTAGAGCTAAAACGAAGACATTTGAAGATTTCTAAAAATTTACCAATACGCCGTATCTGCCTAAGAAGATACGGCGTATCAGCGCCAAGCTTCTCAAGAAAACGTGTTTGACCAATTCCCAATATGGTGTATCTATGCCATCTTCATACTTCGTATCCTTGAAGATAACTATTCGAAGATATAGTAAATCAGGTAAATTGGGAAAGAAATCAATGATTTAATACGAACGTAGCACGCACTCCAAGGAATCCAGCCTAATACGCCGTATCGACCCATCTGGATACGGCGTATCGAGAGTTTTTCAGCAACTATAAATAGAAGACTCAAAAATGAGTTTTCAGTGTACAATATCATATTCTCTGTATAGTATACATCTGAAGTCTAATTTCTCAAGCCATAAAGAGCAGCCAAGGTCGAACACCATTCCTAATTCCATAGAAGACATTGTGTAATTCTTACTTTCTTAATCATTCGATTATTAATTGTTTGATCACGTTTGTAATAATGGCAATGATTGTGGGCTAATACCCTTGGGTATTAGCCATGTTAATGAAGATTATAATGTTTGGTTTGTTTTAATCCGACTTGCTTAATTTATCGTTGTTATTTGATTATGTTTATCGCCTTATACTTGTTTATGTGTTGGTACAGGTGACCTATCCATTCGATTGGGTCTAGTGAGACTATAACCAGTAATTAGTGCCGAGATAGCTTCCATGTTGTGCTTTGTATCTAACCGGACCATACGATCACAAATGAAACCTTACCATTACTCTTGATTTGAGCTTTTAGTTGGACTGGCGGTGACCGATAATTATTCAATAGTAATTGTTCTTAATTGAATTGGGAATGGTATTTGGTGGTGGACTACGAATGTATACAATCAACATCTAGCATTAAGTCGGTAAAGTCCGATAGGCTTAGGGTATTAAGAGGATCAACCACTGCTTTTAATTCCTCATGATAAATTATAATTAAATTAAGGGATGCTTTATGGGTGTACATTAATACATGACAGGATGTTCGTGTCTAGGTCTTAGAAGTAGAACAGCCTAAAGTTCTTAAGAATGATATGTCACCCTTTATTTTGAGTATAAGCAAGCATTGCACTAATTAATCAAACCAACATTTAATTGGATTTAACATGGTTAATACAGTTTTCTATTATTTGGTTCGTACCGCTCTTTTGTCTTGTGTTATTTGCTTTAATGTGTATTGTGCTTAGGATTGATATTTGTCACCATAAACCTGTGCCGGTCTCTTAGGCTAAAAACCCCCATCTTATTAGACAACTTATATAACATAGGTTTAACCAGTAGATAGACTAATTAAAATACTGATTGAATTTAGTTAATGTTCCCAGCTCTTAGTGTTCGACTCCATACTTACCATGAACTCCATCCATGACCGTGTACACTCTCTTGTTAAATTATTGTTGTTTTAGGTTTGTCGGCTATATATAAATGTAAAATTTGGTAATCAAATAATTGACCCTACACGACAGCACATCAGTCATGTTACTCCTTTCTTCTTCTCATTTTGTCAGAGAGATATAATTTAAGTACTTGGTGATGGGGAATTTAGCTTCTTCTCTTATTAATACTTTCTCAGGGGTTCTGCTGGTCGTGAGTTCCTTGAGAAGTCTGAACATTTAGTTTCCTACTATTAAAATCCCTTCGCGTTGCTGAAAATGGCGTTCTCAAATCTTTCCATTCTTTCGGTGTGTGCTGCCATGTAGTCCCGTATTCGAGCTTCAAAAATGGTTTCTAATGCTTGTGGTTGAGGGCTTGGACCTGTATGTTCACAAAAACCAAAAGTGTTTAGTTTTGGTGGTTCATTTTGATTTCGCGGACGGGAGTTCGGATAGACTGCATTGACAAAAGCTTGAGGGGGTGTGTTCTGAGCTTGAGGTGGGCGCCGGTCGTGACCCTTTTAGTAAGAAGTTAATCTGGTCTTCGAGCTCGAGAAGTCTCTGGTCAAGTGTTTTTGGGACGCCTTGAGGTGTAGAAATAGCCTTTACTAGTTTGACAAATTTTTTTGTTTCATCCCAACCTTCATAGTCGTAAAGGGCGAGGTTCTTAATGATTTCCTAAGATTCATCGTTGTTCTTATTGCGAAGTTTGCAACCGGCGACGCGGTCAATCTCGCACTTAAGATGAAAGGAGACATGATCATAAATTTTTTAGATTTGAAGCCAACGATCGATGCCGTGATGAGGGACGTTTTAGAGTAAGTCCTTGAAATGAGTCCATGCTTCGGATAGAGATTCTCCATGATGTTGTTGGAACATCAGGATATCGTTGCAGAGTTTTGCGGTCCTTCCCGGTGGAAAGAATTGAGCAAGGAATTGGGTAGTAAGATCCTCCCACGTGGTGATGGATCCTGCTGGAAGACGTTCAAGCCAATTGCTAGTTTGATCGCGTAGGAAAAATTGAAACAAACGCAGGCGTTCTTTCCCTATTTTCACTGTCATGGTCGAGTGAGTCCACAAGTTTAAGAAAATCCTTGAGGTGTTGGTTTGGATCCTCGGAACGAAGTTCGTGGAATGAGCATCCGTTTTGCACCAACCGGATGGTGTCGGATCGAAGAGGTACCACGTTGTTCCCTGCGGGGAGCTTGATATGTGAGAAATCACATATCCTTTTTATACCAAAAATGGCCCGAAAATGAACAAATTCTGCAAATTATGCTTTTATATTGCTTGTTTTGTCATTTGTGTTAATGATGTGCAGGTACAGATTATTGTAAATATCAATGAAAACGGTTCAAAACATGACAAACACGGACACGGGATTGGAAAAGAGTGCACAAAGAGCCGGGTGTTTTGATAGCAAAAAGGTCAAATAGTCCAACATGGTCAACAATGATCAACACACCAAAAGACAGAATCTCAAAAATCCCAAATTAAACCTCAATGTTAAATTAATTTCACAAAAGTCCAAAACCTAACACCGTTAGTCCATGACTAACGGTCGTTATCCTTTAATTATAAACACTTCTGCCAAAATATTTTTACCATTAACCTGGCCCAACCCTTTTGATAAAACCATGCCCAATACCCGAGCCACGTTCAACTCGTTTTAACTGGGTCAAAACACAACTATATAAAAGATTATAAAAGGCCGTGAAAATCTATTTTTACTATTCATCATCCCCTCCATTTTACCCTGCATAAAAAACAAAGGGTAAAATTCATTTAATGACGTGGAACAAACATTCGAGTACCAAGCTTACAGCTCAGCCTTAAAACGTCACAAGAGCTCATGATTGGTTAGCTATGACAAGGGGGAATGACGCGTGGATTCAAACAAACACACCAAGGGAAAAAATTTGCACTAAAACTAGTGCAAATAAAACATACATGCTCCAAAGAAGTGGGAGTGCCAGCGTGGCAATCTGTGTGATTGATTCTAATCCAACGGATTCAAGAGAGGATCTAATGATTGGAAAGAATAGAGGGTTCGGATTAAGAGGAGCGTCTAACAAACTTGAAGACCTAGAAGCATCTATCTCTGGCTATAAATACAAGTCTTGCCTCACTCACAGCATGACCAATTTTTCGCTTATTTTACTATAGCCTTAGTGTAAAAACATAGATTATTGTTAATTTTTAGCTTTAATGTCATTTTAAATATTTGTAATCTTTTTTTTAAAGCATTGTAATTCAGTTTTATTAATAAAATTGTAGTTCACTTTTAAATCTTGTGATTTAATTTGTTTTCACTTAACATGTAATGGTTTAAATAAGCTTTCAATTGTTCTAATAAGCTCTCAATCAGCTGTCATATCTACTTTTAAGCTAGCTAATTACTCAACTAAGCTTTCAAAAGCGCCCTTTTTTTTTGAGCTTTATCTATTCAAATCCACATTAAAATACCACAAACATCTTTAAATGGAAGGGAAACCAATAAGGGATGGGCTTCCAGGACCCCACCAGCTTATCTTAGGATAAGTTGGAGCTTGTTGATAGCTCATAAAAGCAATTGTTAAGCCTTTTTTAGAGCAGAGGCTTATGTAAGTTTTCGTTTTCCTTTTCTAGCTCTAAATCTGCATTATAGCTTAACTGTGCTTATTTTCTTCTTATTGTTGTTTAGTTTTGCTTATTTATGCTTATTATAATTGTTTTATGCTTATTATGTTAGTTTGTTAGATTAAGATCATAGTTTACGTGTTATTACTATAAAATAGTAAAAAAAAAAACCAAAAATATTAAGCATTTCTTGTAGCTTTATTTCAGCTTATTTAGTTATTGAGATTTGCTTTTTATGTCTGTTTTTAGCTATTACATATCTTGGTTTTGGTGTGTTTAGTCTTAATTCTTATTTGTATTAAGCCTTATTATTAGGATTGATGAATTGTGGGGTGTTTGCGGTTAAGCAGCGCTACGTGAGTTTAGTGCTGTAGACTCCTTTTGGTTCCTTAAATTGGATTTCAAGTATCATTTAAGGTTTTTAAAAGTTAGAATTTAAGGTTTATACATGCCTAGATTAGTTTTAAAAGTCTAAGTGTTTTAAGGTTAAAAAGGGTCAATTGCATCAGCAGCAAAAACAGACAAGAAGCCTTTTTCAATCTTAATTTTTAGATGGTTAAAGTAGTTGTTAGCTTTTGATTTTCTTAGCACTAGTAGATTTTAGGCTAATCTTCATTAGTTTGAACTTATTTTAGTCTAAATAGCCTATTTAGTCATCTGTTTTTAAGCTTAAAATTAGCTTTCTGTCTTTTATTTTAAAAACCAAAAGTAAGGTAAAATAGCATAAGCAGCTTTTTCATTAAGTTTTTGAGTTAAGCATTTGAGTTTCAAAATACTTTTTAAAAGTGGTTTTATGTAGCTTTTTGGCCAGGGTAAAGATAGTTGTAAGCTAAAAAGTCCTAAGGATTCCTTTAGTTATCTAAAAATAAGATCAAAGTAACCTTCAAGGGACTCTTTGGTTGGTAGTTTTTCATATACCTGCTTAATTGAGGTTTTTAGCTTATTACCTTTAGTTTTTTTTGCTTAGTCTTAGTTTTTAATAGCTTATTAGGTTGGTTCCTAGTAGTTCATAGCTTATTAGAGTCTAGCTTTAGCTTATTTTGTCTTTTCTTAAAAATCCAAAAACATAGGTGAAAGTTAAAAGAAGATTTTCATTCAGCTTTTTAATTGCTTAATTGAGTTTCAAATTAGTTTTAGATTAAAGTTTTAGATCTTATTTCTAGTCTAGTTTAGCTTATTAGGTTAGATTTAAGATAGTGATAGCTTATTTAGTTCAGAGTCTAGCTTAATCAAGATTTCTAGCTTATTTAGTTGTGTTAAAAGTTTAAAAAAAAGTTAAGTACGTTCTTCCTTAATTTTAAGCTGATAACTAGCTTATTAACAACGTTTAGAAAAGTTGTTTTCACAAAAATGGGTTATTTTTATCTGTTTTACAACTTTGCTTTTTAAGATTTTGCAAAAATAAAAAAAAGGGGAAACCAAGGAAGTCGGGGGTGAGCAAGACTCGAACCCCCCAACCTCAACCTAGTCTCACCCTTTTATAAGCCTCAACACACACACCCCTCACCAACGTGCCCTTGGGACTTTTACGTCCAAGTTTGCACCATCAATCCTTTTACCCATTTTTTGAGCTTTATGTATAATAAGCACTTCGAGTGCTATTTTGATTTTTCCCAGCTTATTGAGTTTAGCATTTTAGGATTTCTTATTTTTTCTGCATCATGCTTATCATAATCTATTTTTAGAAATTTTTTAGGATTTTTAGCTTAAAGTTTTATATTTTTCGTGAATTAATTTAGTTAAAAACTTTAAAAAATCATAAAAATAGAAAAATAATCAAAAAATAATTTTCTTCTTTATAAAATTTTCTTTTATCATATTCTAGGCTTAGGTTTGAAATTTTCTTCCGTATGGTTAATATTTTGAAAATTCACTTTTTAAAGAACGGGTTTTCATATCCGTTCTCGTTTTTTTCGTTTTTAGCTCAAATTACTCTCGTTTTAGAATTTCCTTAGCATTTTCTTTTTAATAGTCATTTAGGATTAGAAAAAGTTTAGAAAAATTATTTAGGGTTTAATTTTAGTATTCTTGCTTATTTATCACGTTTTCTTTAATTACCGTTATTTGAATTTAATTGCTTAGTAATTAATTTTTCTTGCTTGCTTAAATTATTTTTAATTGGGATTTTAGAAAACAATCATATTCGAACCAATTCAAGTCATTGTCCAAATAACAAACGAGGTTTCAATTTCATAAGTCTTTAGGAAAACGACTTGGTAATTACTTACCGGCTTACGTAGGATATTTTCATGTGATTTTTCTTACTACCTTTGTCCTCAAGGGTAGTTTAGGAATTTCATCATCGTTATATTATTATACGTATTAAAACTATTCACATCAATGACTAAATGGGCTAAATCAATAGGTTTCGTAAATGTTAACTGGGCCAATGTTAATGGGTTTCGAAAAACTTTAAGTGGGCTACATGTTTGAGTTACGAACACTTAAATGGGCTTAACCGTTAAGCAAATGGCATTTGTCAAATCCAATGATAAATTTCGTTATAAATTCATGTTTCTATACTGATAAATGGGGAAAATGGTGAAGATTGTGTCCGGCTACGTCCGTTTTATGAAATTAACATAATAAGGAATGAGTAATCTACTGACCATCCAGTTGTCAAATATAACAATATGATTGATAGCTAAATTTTTCATTCATGAATCAAAATGATGTGTGATACATGAATAAAAAAGGTGATTCAAATGTCTGTGATCATTATTCAAAATGATTCTCATCGTTAAAAAGGAAAATTCCAAAGTTTGAAGAATAGTGTTTCTAAAACCGTTCAAAATGATTTATGACTAGCTTTTGTACAATATTGGGTAAAATGGTCTTAGTCATGTCTGGTTTTGATCGTTTTTTGCAATGAACAGAATGAGGAGTGAGTGACTTAGTGACAATCTAATTATTGTTTCACAAGTTTAGTTATATAATCATCATTTGTTTCAAACATCTTGGAAAATGTGATTTTGGAAAATTTATCTCCGTTTTTGTATCAAAAGGCCATACTTTTTATGTCAAAAAGTGGTACTCTTTTATTGAAAAGTGTTTTGTAAGAATATAAAGTATACTCTTGAATTTCTTAAACACCAATGGTTTTCACTACGAGTGTTTTTTTGCCAAAACGGTATTTTTCAAAATCATAGTATATCCTTACTATTCTTGAAAGAGTATCATTTCACAAATTGCTTTTTAGTGAGGAAATGCAAATAGAAAAGAGAGATAAAAATTCATACTCGAAAAAGCAAATCATGGTATGCTCGAAAAAGAAACGCCAGAGCATACAAAATGAGATCAAAAGAATAAGATGAATAAAGCGTATGGCATGTGTCCTTTATTAATGCAAAATAGAATTGGGACATATAAGAAGAAATGATCCAAAATATAGCTTCAAATGAATTACAAGATCATATAAAAATAGACATAGTGGAAAGAGACAAAAATGTTAATCAATGTGTATTTCATATCTTTATCTCATTTCACTAATCACTACATTTCATCATAAAGTAATCATTATGGCTCAACAACAACAAATCATTCCAACAGATCAACTTATCTCCATAGGATACCAAAGCATTAGGAGATGTAACAGTTATACAGTGTTTCAAAGTATCCCATGTTTACCAAATCGCCAGATTGTGGACTAATTTTTTTGATCATCTTTATGAGCTATGCAATGACTTACCGTAGATATTCCAACTGTTTACTTACAACAGTTTTGGAATACAATCAGAAAGGTGCCAAATGCTAATGAGACAATTCGCTTTATGCTGGATAGACAGGAGATTACTTACACTGTGGATATGTTTCGTTCAACTTTTAATATGTTAGTGGAAACTCTTAACAAACCATTTATTACACTAGCAACTATCGAATACATCTAACCGTTCATGCAGATCGTTGATTACCAAGGAGATGTTGATAAAGTAAGTACCTTCTTCATGAAGAATCTTGCTCAACCGTGGTAAGTGTTTATACTATTGGAAATGTGACTGTTCGAGGGATGCTGATTTTGAATGAATCTATTACTGATGACATCCGTGCCACTGAGAAGTATAAGGAATATGAGAAGGTGTTTGTCCAGGTAGACGTTCCAACGATTCAGCCACAACCGGTTGAATCTACCTAAGGAACGAATAGGACACCTAGCGCCCATAGGATACGTACCCCTACTACTATTGCTCAGAAGAAGAGGAAGAATGTTGCTGGAGAAACAAGCTTACTAATTGTGCAAATATGGGCGATGATTTGGCTTTAAGGGATCGAAGAAGTATTCCTTGTTTGATATTTTGAGATTGCTAAGTCTTGGATAACCTATGTCAACACAAATAGAAACACTACGTTAAGTTAAGCGCATGGGGTGTCTTTGTGAATCACCTTCGGTGTGAGAGTAAGTATGTGCTTTTTAATGTAAAGTAGAGTAAATAAGTAAGTATGTGTGTCTTAGCCATACCTGGAGACCTTGCCATCTATTTATAGGTGTAGAAATGAGATGGAACAAGGCCTAGCACAAATGCCGATAACCGTGGGGGTGTCCCACGTTTTAAGGGATGATTCCAGGAACTATGTGCCACGTTCTCTATCTTTGCGAGAAAGCCTTTATAGAGAGGGAGATATGGGTAATTGACTTGAAACTAAGTGTGTCCTTGTTACCCTAGTTTCGTCAAAAGGCCTCACCGCGACAGGGTTTAGGATCTTTGCATGGCGGATTCCCTATATGATATATCATCCCGAAGATGATTTTATTGCTACTCGAAACTATTCAAAGATCCAACAGTACAATTGGGAAAAAGATCCTGTTTGAGTTCGAAGGGGAGACCTTTGAGCTGGGGAGGAGGGTACGTCATCAAGCCCTCGAGTTGAATGTAATGTATGCATCTATGAGTGCATTGCTTTTGACTTCTTGATTATAACACCCAATCTAGGGCCAATTATGAAGACACATATGGCGTATGCGATGCAATTGTATTGTGCCCCACTTGTCATCGGGGGTTAGTTATAGACTTAAATACGATTACCCAAGAGCGAGTCTTGGTTTCATGCACTTCACATCTAATTTTTTCTCCTTTTTGAAATCCGTATGTTTTAAAATCCTACTCCGTGGACGACTGTAAATGTTTGATCGTCAACTTCTAAACTTCCTTCGTCTATACCCTTCTTTTCCTTTTTACCCTTTTTTTTTAATCTTTCCTACGTATTTTCTTTGAAATTGTTGTGAACCATCTTAACGTAAGAGAATACTCAGTCTTCTTATTCATCTATGAGTGCCAATGATTCCACAGCTATTCAAAACTTGTGAGATTTTGAGAGAAGAGTTTAATGACTTTCCGAACTCTATCCCTTATTCCCTCCTGCATACCATGTTTAGTTTTCCTAAATCCAACCAAATCCTGTTTTTGATGATACCTCCTGGATATGTCGGACTGTACACTCATTTGTTTTCTCTCACAAATCTCAGGTTGCCTCTCACAGAGTTTTTTTATGAAGTTCTTGAGTATTTTTAGGTTTATATATCTAGGCTTAACCCTTTTGGTTGTGCCAAACTGACTACCTTTGTTGTTATGTGCAAAGCTTATGGTTGCGAGCCCACCGTCGAGCTCTTCCAGGGGTTCTTTAATTTGTGTCGAGGTGGTAAATGGTTGACCTTCGCCAAGAGGCCTGAGAAACACATTCCTCATTTGTTTCCCAAATTCATCACCCTTATCGAGGGTTGGAAGGGGCGATTTTTCTATGTCCAAAACTCCATCGTCCCTGCCAAATACCCACAACTTCTTCTGGAAAAAAATAAGTTTGACTCGAAATCCTACAAAGATAAGCTTCCCTCCCCCCATATTGAGCAAAATCCTATGTTCCAACGCCTTGGTTGTTATCCTATAAGTGTTCGTGTTTTTCCTGATCCTATTCTTTTCTTGGCTGGCCTCCAATCTTCGTGGGAACATGGCCAGCAATGATCTGCGATCTTAGTGTGTGGGAAGGGTATTTATCCTCCTAATTTCTTCCCTCGTCTTTCTTTTTGGCTGATATATGATTTACCTTTTCTTCTTGTAGAAATGGCTTTCAAGAACTTCGTTTATGTTGAGGATGAGGAAGATTTATCTTTTCTGCCCAAGGAGCCTTCCTTTGGCTTCGGTACTGGTTCCCCCTCCGTGTCAGTCAATATAGAACCTCTTAGAGCTTATGAGGAGCCTGTATTACAGCCTGCTGAGGTTACGGCAGATTCTAGAGGGAGCCCTAAGCCTGAATTGTTTGTTGTTCATCCTGGAAGTGTAGCTGCTCGGATAAAGGATATGAAGTGTAAGACTAGGGGAGGATCGTCCAAGCCTCCTGTAAAGAGAAAGATTGCTTCTGGGTCTTCAAACTCTCGTGCTACTCGTGCCAAGACTTCTACTTTGAAAGATGATGTCCCTTTTCTGACAGTATCTGATGATGACAAAGGTAAGCTTCTGTCTTTTGACCTTTTCTCTATTGTTTTTGTTGCATCACAGGTTTACCCAGTGTTTGCTTTTTTTTTTTTAGGTCTCTCTAATGTTCTTGAGCTTAAAGATGCCAGTGCCTGCCATCTCAAGATTTCTGCTATTACGCCTCCAGCCTAGAAAAACTATTTGGATAATCATATGGATGTGGAGTTGTTGGATCTTCATGACCGTTATTATGCTCGGCAAGCTGTTGTTAATAATGCTGTGAACAGGAGATCCCGTGAGTTGCTGGAGGTTATTGAGAAGCTGAGAGGGGAGTGCGATGTGATCAAAGAAAGGGAGAGAGCCCAGGAAGAAGAGTCTGAGAGTCTTCGAGTTAGGTGTGAAGCTGCCATGTCTGACTTCGAAAAGAACCCAACCATTTCCTTATGGGAGAAGATATCTACTTTATCTATTAAAGTGAAAGAACACAAGGCCAACTGACAAGATGATGTTGGAGAGCCAAAAGTGGGCAAGTTACCAGGCTAGCCTTTTGACTTTAGAGTCACAGATTACTTCCTTGGAGGCTGAGAAGGCACAGTTAAAGGCTATAGAAGTATCCCTTCAAAAGGAGGTTGGTGATGTGAAACGGGATAGGATGGAGGTTTTCTCAAAAGTTGTTCCTTATGCTGCTATGGAACTTATCCACAGTGATGATCTAGGTAGCCTGGTTGGCAGGTATGTTTCTTCTGCTATCTTCTATGGGAGGTGTAAGGCTTTTGAGCAAGTTGCTGTGATGAAAGAGCTCTTTGATTTGTCAAAGGTGAAACGATATTGCCCTTCGTATAAGAAGGAGCACAATTAGGCTGGTAATGATCTTGCTACCGCTACTTTTCCTTGGTTATCAGAATTTGTAGCAGATCCTTCAGCTCATATTAAAGTCTTATTGTTAAAGAAGCCTTTGTCCCTTCAAAGGCCTGCTCCCTCAAAGACTCAATCTCTTGTTTCCTCTTCCCCGAAAGCCACTCCATCCTCCGTTCCAGGTTCTAACTCGATGTCTCCTCCTGTTGATGCTTTTGTTGTTAAGCCCGTTCTCTTCTTAGGTTGAATGAAGGTCACCATGTAGGTGATAATTTGATCCTTAAAGATGGCATGTACCCTTGAAACAATTTTTGTTGGCATGACCTAGGCTTCGGTCTTAAGACAATTTATCCTTATTTGTAACAATGGTTCGTGTAGGCCATTGTATGAACAACTTATGTTGGCCTATTTGGCTAACTTTTAATAGAGGGACCGAGTCCTAAATTTTATGATTATGTTTATGTTCCTCTTATGTGAGAATTTAGGGGACTATAGTCTGACCCCTTATCTTTATATATAATAAAATGCTTCATCAAGCAAAGGCTCAGGTGTGGCCTTAATGTTTTGACTAGTTGTCAGTTTTTTTTGAATGAAGGATTGCGACTCGCTTTATTATGTCCTTAAGGATTCAAAAGAAGCAATGGGGAAAGTTAATGTGAAATTTTTGGATGTTTATTTTTCGTAGGGCTCATGTGTAGCCTTACAAAATCCTTTCGAACGTTGAACTTTGTAATATGAGGCTCAAGTGTGGCCTTAATATTTTGACGTATTGTCAATTTTCCAATGAAGGGTTGTGACCCACTTCATCATGTCCCCAAGGCTTCAAAAGAAGCAATGGGGAAAGTTAACGTGAATTTTTTTGATGTTTATTTTTCGTACGGCTCATGCGTGGCCTTACAACATCCTTTTGAATGTTGAACTTTGTAATATGAGGCTCAAGTGTGGCCTTAATATTTTGACGTATTGTCAGTTTTTCCAATGAAGGGTTGTAACCCACTTCATCATGTCCTCAAGGCTTCCAAAGAAGCAATGGGGAAAGTTAATGTGAATTTTTTAGATGTTTATTTTTAGTAGGGCTCATGTGTGGCCTTACAACATCCTTTCGAACGTTGAACTTGGTAATATGAGTCTCAAGTGTGGCCTTAAAATATCTTTTGCTGTAGATATCGTCACAAAAGATTTGGAATAAATCCGTTTCATTAATAGTGTAGAAAGATTTACATCATCTCATGTATGAACACTTAGTTTGCTACATTTTTTCAAATAGCCGAAACAATGACTTTTGTTTAAAAAGAAAACTATAAAACGTATGTTTTACATGTAAAAATTACGAAGACTTGTACCTTTTGCTGTTTGGATCAACGAGTGATCAGATGCGTCATTGATTTTGTAGAGTTCCCCTTCGTGAACTTCACTTATCATGTGAGTACCCTGCCATACCTGCGGGTTTCCTGTATTGTTTTGCGAAAGTAAAACAAAATCTCCAATCTTGTAAGTGGAGTGACTACTCCTTTCATTATGGTACATGCGAAGCTTGTTTTGATAGTAAACCTCTTCGATTGAAGCTACTTCCTTGCCTTCTTTTTTCTTAGTGACCTCCTTTGTCCTTCTCTTGTCATCTTTAGCAAGAGTGTTTTCGGCTATTGGGATTACGGCCTCAGAGCTGTAAGTTAGGCTGAACGGTGTCTCCTTTTGGCTATTTCTTGGGAGCGTTCTATGTACCCACAATACTTGAGCTAGATCATCCACCCATCCTTGTTGGCTTCGAGTCAATTGCTTTTCGACATGGTTCATTATTTCCATGTGCTCAGTAACAGAGGAGAAGGATTGCATGACTTTCAATCCTTTGCAAAGATCTGTGAATATGCCTTCTTGGAAATGCTTTTTGTCTTTCGAGTTGATTGTTCGTAGTACTCTAAATCTGCACATTACGTATTCCCATACAAACCTTTCTGTATGTCTTCCGCTTATAGTGGTCAGGGGCTTTGCTTCTACCTATTTCGTGGAGTGTTCTATGGCTATTGCCAAGAATTTAAAGCCTTCGAGAGCTGTTGGCAAAGGCCCTAGAATATTAACTCCCCAGTAACTGAACGGATATCCATTTCCAGCTAATATTGCATCATTTTCGGTTGCTTTCCTTAGAGCAGATTGCTCCTTGCATTTTTTGCACTCTTAAATTACCTTTGCGGTGTCTCTGTGCATTGATGGCCAATAATATCCTTGCTTTTATTCTAACATCATCGAGCAAGGCTGTATGAAAAACCACAAGAGCCTTCATGTATTTCTTTTACGATGTCGTCAGTTTGTGGCGGAGCTACACAACGAAGCCATTGCATATAGAAGGACCTTTGGTATAGGCTTCCTCTAATTAGCTTGTACGGGAGTGCCTTGACTCTGATCTTAGACCACTCACCAAGTACTCATGGATAGGGTTCATCCAACTTTCTTCTTCCTTGGTTTTTGACTTTGTATGGAATTTCTTTTTATTCTAATGGACCTCTTCGCTAGGACTTTCATTTAGCACTTCTTAGTAAGGTGTATTCAAAGGACCATGAGGCGCTTGCTTAATGCGTTAGCTTTTATATTTTGATTACTTCGGATGTGTTTGATTGTGTAGCTGTCGAAGCCCTTCAAGGCCTCTTTTATCTTCTGCATGTATTATTTGATCGTTGGTTGCTTGGCTGCATAGGTTCCTTTTATTTGATTTACCAATAACTGAGAGTCTATGAAAATTTCCAAGCTTACGATTTCCATCTCCTGTGTTATTCGTAACCCGGCCAATAGTGCTTCGTACTCTGCTTCGTTGTTCGTTATTTTGAATTCGAATCGTAGAGCATAGGTATACTCTTTTCCATCAGGATCTATCAGCATCAGTCCTGCACCTGAACCGTTGGAGCTTGCGGATCCATTATTATAGAGTTTCCATTCGTAGCCTATCCTTGTTTTTTCTGACTTCGTGTCTGTTTTTCCTCGTGTTTCCTTTTTGTTATCTTCAAGGGGTACTTCGATTAGAAAATCTTTTGGCTTTTTTTGTTGTCGTCACCCCTCTTCTGGAACACGTTGTCATGCTCTCCTAACTCGCGTGCCCATTTAGCTACTCGTCCTAATTTTTCAGGCTTCGTGAGTGTCTGTTTGATAGGTGAATTGTGACAACCATGACTTGAGCAGGTTAGTCAAACTATTAGTGTTGACTTATGTATCTGTGTCAATGTATGGGTTATGTATTATTTGTGTTAATATGTGTTTATATGCGTTTATGTGGATTATGTGTGAAATTGGTAGTCAATCTATTAAGTGTGACCATCTCAATGAGATTGGAATAGTGGTGAGATTGGTTAAATTCATTTCATTCACTTTTGGTGACAAGGAAATGATTTTTGTGGTTTAAGCGTTTTAGTGATTTATCGTGTAAGTATTTTTACGTATACGTATTTATGTGTTAATAAAATTAGGTATGAACAGGCTTTAGTGGTAAGAATAAGAAAAAAATGAAATTTCTATTTTTGGAATGTTAGATTTTATAAAATGAAAGGTTATTGTTTTTAAAGGTTTTAATAAAGTGCGTTTTATGCAAAAAGGTTATGCGACAAATAAGCTTAAGTTTTTATAGAAAATTAAGGTAATACAAATAATTAGTTAATTAATAATAAATAAAAAATATATATAAGGAGGGCCAATCGGCCAGTTTTAGGAAAAGAAAAGGGAAAAGAAAGAAAAAAGAGTTTTAATTGGAAACAAATACTAATTAGGAATTATCTAGGATTTATATTGACTGGCCTTTTTATAAATCAAAGTAAAATCCTACCTGCCCCCTTGTAGAACTGATCGATCTAAAGAGAGAAAAGAGGAAAAAAGCAGTGAGGATTTTGCTTTTTGTGAAAAAAACTAGTTCTAGGTAATTATTTAATTAATCCTTGTTAATTTTTTACATCATTACTACATGTAATAATTATTATGATGGAATTAGGGTTTTATAAAATCTGTAAATTAATGATGTTTAATCATATTGCAATGATTAGGGTTTAATTAGGATCATATGGGTGTATTCATTAGGGTTTAGATCGCGTTAGAACTTGAATTAGAATAGGGCATAATTTAGGACTGTGATGTTCGGTTGTTATCTCGATGATGGTAATAGCTTTTGTCAAGTTTTTGGTGTCTATGATGTAGCTTAGAGAGTCTAGTTTCCATAACATCCGGCCTCGAAAGTTTTTAAGGTCGGGAAGTCATTCAAATGTTGGTTACGAGAAAAGTTGTCAAAGCAGTAAATTCGGGTCAGATTACGAGGTGTAAAACCCCCACTTAAAATTTGAATTAGGATTAGCCAACCTACAGGAGTTTAGTTCTATGTGTCTATTAAAAATCCCCCAAAGTAGAGCTTCTGATTTGGAGTCTAAGTATGGTTTTTAGGTCCAAACTTTTTAGTGTGCGATCAGATCCGAAACTGAGTAGTTAAAAGTTTGATTTTATTTGGGGCACTTAATTGTGGAAATAAATTAATGGAAAAATTGTGGAGTTAGTAGACTCATGGCATTGAACCTGTGAGTTTTGGTAAAACTTATAAAGCTCAATAGGTATGGTTTAGAAAATGGTAAAGTGATGTTAAAATTCTGCACTTTCGGGTAAATTGTAAGACTTTGGAAAAGTGTGTAAACATGTTGGTTTTGGTTGGGCATGGTGTCGTGGTGACCCATGAGGGTAATTAAACACCTTATACATCCATCATATTATTGTTACATGGGCATAAGCAATTGGCTTGGTCGCATGTAACACGTGTTTGTTTTGATTGTTTAGATTTGTGCTAGTGTTTGTGGAAGCTGCAAAGCATCAGGTGAGTTTCATAGCCCCTTTTTCTTATGTTTTCTTGGGGTGAAAATGATGCTATGAGTATTAAATGTTTTAGTTACTATGATAATGTGTTTAAATGAGGCATGGGTTTTATTCGAGGGGACTTTGTATGTTATACTGTGTTGCTTCTATGTGATATGGATCGTGGGACACGTTCTGTTCCCTTGTTTTGTTGTGCTTGAGCGTGACCGTCTAAGACATGATGTAGTTTTAGTAGTGGAGCGTGATCGCTCCATTGTTTGTGATTCGTGGGGACACGGTTCCGTTTCCCTTGTTTGTTGATAGTGAGCGTGATCGTCTCATTGTTGTGGATCGTGGGACACGTTCCGTTCCCTTGTTTGTGATGTTGAGCGTGACCGTCTCAACATGGTTTGGTGTGTTTGCATGTTGCTTGTATGATAGTTCTGTTTAATTTCTGCTATGCTATGTTTTTAATATTATCCACAATAATTGGTTGATTGTTATGTGTGTCTTAAACCTATGACTCTCACCAACTTTATGTTGACGTAAGCATCATTTTCAGGTGAGCATCATGAGGATGTTAAGACTAAGAGAAGTGGCTAGAGAGAGAGACCTTAGGTTGCATTGCGGAGTTTCTCCCTTAAATTTATGTTTTGCATTGTTTGGAGCTTAAAATGTTTTGGTTGTTGAATTGATTAGGTTGTTGCAATCGTTTTTATATTGGCTGAGGGGAGAAACCTCCTTTTTCTTCCTAATATATGCGCCTTGAATTAAGGCGATTTGTTTTGGGTATTTTAATGACACTTTGTGTCCTAATGTTTTGTTTACTTTTCATGCATATAGTTTCTCTATATAGACGCCATTGTGTTGTGATGATATTCTTTCTCGTTACGCCTGTGTTTCCAGCCTTGGCGGGGTGCTTGTGATCACGGAATCGGTTAGGACTTGTTACTGTATGTGCACTGAAAATATCCTTCGCAGCCTCTTGTTGGTGTACAAATGCTAGTATGAACTTTTCCAGTGTGGGGTAGTGGATCAGCTCCTTATAAAAATGCTCTTACAAAATATATAGGAACCTGCTCTCCTTCCCTTCTTGCGAATAAGGCTGCGCTTATGCTCTCTGTCGAAGCTGTAAGGTACATTATCAGAACCTCTCCTTGCATCGATTGGAGTGCTGCTTCTGCCTCTTGCATTCACCGTATGTTCTTTTTATCTGTGCAGCTTTTGAGTGTTTTAAAGAAAGGAAGTGACCTTTCGGCACCTCTTGATAGGAAACGGCTGAGGGCTGCTAATTTTCCATTGAGGCTTTGTATGTCCTTGAGCTTCTTTGGTTGTTCAACATAAGTGATAGCTTTTACCTTCGAAGGGCTAGCTCGTATGCCTTGCTTGGTAATGAGATGTCCTAAAAACGGGCCCTCTTCAATGTCGAAAGAGCACTTTTTTAGGTTGAGCTTCATGTTGATTGATCGAAACCTTTTAAGAGTTTCCTTAATATCTGCCAACATATCTTCTTCGGAGGTGCTTTTGATCACCATGTCATCGACATAGGCCTCAAGGTTCCTAGTATGTGATTAATTACACATACCTTTTACCTATTAAAACGAGCCTAAATGACCAAAAACGAACATAAAATGCCAAATATATGCTTGTTTTGCTTTGTATACT
This sequence comes from Tanacetum coccineum, assembly GCA_026074375.1. NCBI lineage: Eukaryota > Viridiplantae > Streptophyta > Magnoliopsida > Asterales > Asteraceae > Tanacetum > Tanacetum coccineum. The sequence goes on along the minus strand of BQNB010063957.1, from coordinate 12,619 downwards.
GTGCAGGTAACGGATATTCACTAAAGGACAAAAACGAAGCCAAAACCGACAAAACCAAGCACGGGAATGGAAAGAGCATGAAAATTCAAATTCAAAGTCAAAAAAGTCAAAGTCAAGGTCAAAGCCAAAGACGTGTGCATCTTAAATGGGCCAACCCGCACCCAAATTAATGGGCCGAGTCAGCTCATTAAGCTTAATTATTAAATTAAAAGCCCATGTTATAAGCCTAAATCAATTATAAAAAGCCCAAACCCAAAACCATAACAACCGGCCCAATCCTAAACCCATTAGCCCAACAAACACTTAACACTATCAGTCCCTGGGTTTACATCGTTAGTCCTTAAGGACTAACACACTGCTTAGTCTTATGGACTTTTACATCGTTAGTCATTATGACATTTCACCACAGTCTAAAACAATACACCCTAGTCCTAAACCTAACCCTGTTATCTTTTAAACCCTAACCCCATTACAACCCAAACAAACAAGAATAAAAATCCCCAAACCCACAATCCCGCCAAAACGTCAATGTTGCACCATCTCTTTCACCCTGCACAAAACCATAGTAAAGCCCACTTCATCCCAAAACCCCAAACGAACCCCACTACCTCTCACAACATCCACGCTGGCAATCCCTTGATTTCTGATTGGTGGAAGGGACATGGGACAAAATCAATGGTTGTGATTGCTAGACTTGGTGACCAAGATTATTTGATGGCTGAGATTGAAGACTTCGACCCTCTCACACAACAAACACAAGATCAAGACCCAAGCTTCTTAGTTTTTATATAAATAGTTTTAGGTTTCTCTTGTAATTAAGGAGTGGTGTAAATTTAATTTCAGCTTATTTACTTTCTTGTATTTGCTTTTCAAGCAATGTAACTTTTAAGTTTTTAATGAAATACAAGCTTTTATAATTCTGCCAAATCTGTCTTTACTTAATACATTTAAGCTTAATTTGTGCCTTCAAAGTCATTTAAATAAGTTTTTTTATAAGCTCTTATAATCCTGTTGTTAAGATACTTGTTACTGTTTCATTAATTTAATCACCCCAAAAATACCACAGCTTACTTTTTGGATGATAAGCCAAAAACAGACGGGCTTATTGGACTTTTACCAGCTTGTCTTTGATAAGCCGGGGCTGTGGATAAGCTCTAAGAGCCATTTAGCCCTTGTTTAGAGCAAAGGGCAAAGGTTAGACCTCATTTTCTCATTTTATAGCTCATTAGCTGCATCTGCTTATTTTCTGCTTTGCTTTGCTTAATTATGATTATTATTGATGTTTATTGCTTATGTATGCTTTCTTGTAGTTTACATCTTCTTGGTTAATGTTTTTATACAAATCTGCCTATTTTAGCTTAAAACTGCTTATTGAGTTTGCTTATTCAAAAGTGCTTATCTTCTGTTGAAAATTGCTTAATATTGCTTAATATTGATTGTTGGTTATCTGTTTTTAAAGATTTTGGCTTATTCACTTTTAAATTAGCTTTAAAATAGATTATCAATACTTAAAGGAGTGTTTGGGTTAAGAGGTAAAATGGGTCAAAAAGAGGGTGTTTCGTTGTGTAATGTTCTGGTTGGGGTTTTGCGGTGGGTTGGTTGGGGGTTGTGGTTGTGTGGTGTTTGGTAAATGTTAGTTCTGTCTGTGGTTGTAAAACTATTTTGGGACATTTAAACTAAATTGCTCAAGCTCTTTTAAGTTATTTTAAATCAGTTTAAAAGTTTTTAAAAGTATAAAATCAGTTTTAAAGGTTGTTTGCTCAAGTCCCTTTAACACTATGGTCTTGGAAGTTTTCTAACTGTTTGATTAATGGATTTTTGTTTATAAAGATTGTTTTGAGGCTTGTTTAGTGTTCTTTTGATTTTAAATGCAGTAGGAAAACGATGTTAAGAGTACTTCGATTGAAACCTATCTGTAGGCTTATAGTTCGGTTTTTGCCCATTAGGATAATACATTTCATTGATCACGCAGCGGAATAACAAATAAGAACAACAATGTTATGAACAAGATTTTTATTCATAAACTAATAAACTATAAACTATTCGACTTTAATCAGTCGACTATGAACTATTACATAAACTAATAAGCTAACTATTAGACTCTCATTGGAGAGATCTAACTATGATCGGATAATTCAATACCTAGACGCCTTACCTCTTTATATACTGAGATGGGTTAGGGTTTAACAAGATCAAGATAAGATCAATTAACATTAGGAAGTTAACATCAGAATTATATAACTATTTGACTAATCTTCAATTAGCATTAATGTTGATCTTTATCTTTTAGCTGAGCATTAAATACTGTTGGACTAATCTTCAATCAGCATTAATGTTGATCTTTATCTTTTAGCTAAGCATTAAATACTGTTTGACTAATCTTCAATCAGCATTAATGTTATTCCAGCTTTGTCTTGTAGGTCCTCCATCTTTAATATGTTTTGTCATAATCAACTCAATGTATAATTCCCAACAATCTTCCCCTAGTTGATAATGACAAAAAAAGTAGCATAGCTTCCCTGAAGCTAATATAAGATGAAGAAACTTCCCTGAATTCCATGCACTCTTCACCTTTTTGTCCATATTCAAATTGGAGTGCATGTAGATGGTAATAAACAATAAGCTTCCTTAACATGTTTTCATCTCTTGAAATCATGGATTAGTAGGCTCCAAGCAGCAATTATTATAATGATGAAGAAAAACGAATAATACGGAATTTGTCAAAGAAGTGAATTTCCAAAATTTGTTGTCCTTATATCCTGTTTATCCACATGACGTCGAGTCTCATACCTGCTATGTATAAGTAGACCTATGTCTCTTGACAAAATCCTCATTCCTCTATTAAATGAGACACTGAGCACAATAACGTAACTCCTTAAAGTGATAGCAAATGTACGTAGTAAGCATCATAAGGTAGATCGTACACCTTTGCTAGATTCATCAAGTCTTCGTCACTGCCTTATAATCACGAACAAGTTATCTTAAAGGTGACCACTCCTTTAAGATATGATAAGAACACAAAACCTGTGAAAATCAACTACAACATCAAATAAGTAATAATCAAATGTCTTCTTTAATTTATACTCCAAATGAGCCATATAAAATCATCATCGTTCAAGATCCAAAACACGACGTGTTTAGGTTTATTCTGCATTTCTTTCTACCATAAAACCTTGAATCCTAGATATCAAGAGCAACCCGCTCTGATACCAATTGTTGAAACCTTAATTGTAGGCTTCATAGATCGTTTTGCCCATCTAGGATATCATAACATTGATCACGCAGCGGAATAACAAATAAGAACAACAATGTTATGAACAAGGTTTTTATTCATAAACTAATAAACTATAAACTATTCGACTTTAATCAGTCGACTATGAACTATTACATAAACTAATAAGCTAACTATTAGACTCTCATTGGAGAGATCTAACTATAATGGATAATCAATACTAGACGCCTACCCCTCTTTATATACTAGAGGGGTTAGGGTTTACAAGACAAGATAAGATCAATTAAAATTAGGAAAGTATAAATCAGCATTAAATACTATTTGACTAATCTTCAATCAGCATTAATGTTGATCTTTATCTTTTAGCTGAGCATTAAATACTGTTGGACTAATCTTCAATCAGCATTAATGTTGATCTTTATCTTTTAGCTAAGCATTAAATACTGTTTGACTAATCTTCAATCAGCATTAATGTTATTCCAGCTTTGTCTTGTAGGTCCTCCATCTTTAATATGTTTTGTCATAATCAACTCAATGTATAATTCCCAACAGTACTTTTGTCTTGTGGTTTTAAAACTCAAATCTGTCAAGTGCATTTTCAGTTTTAATGTTTTTAAAAGCCATTTTTCAATCTTAAATTTAGATTAGTTAAAGTAGGATTTAGAACTTAAAATGGAAAACATAAGCTCATTGTAGTATGAACTTAATCTGTTTAAGCTTATTTTGAATTTTAGCTTGCTTTTTCTAGCTTATTTGAGGTCTGCAAATAGCTATATTGTCTTTTAAAAACCAAGTACTTAGTTAAAAACAGCTTCTTAGTCTTTGCTTTTTCTAGCTTATTTCTTGTCATATTTGCTTAATTTTTGATTTTATGTGCTTATTGAGTCTTAAACTTAATTTGTTTTTGCTTTGTAGCTTATTCCATGTGCTTATTTAGTCTTATTCTTAGCTTAAAGTTTGTCAAAATTCTTTTTAAACTGTCTTATATTTGCATTATGTCTTTAAGCTTTAAGCCCCTTTCAGCTTATTTTAAGTGCTTATTCTTGTTCCCTAGTGCTTATTAGGTGTAGATTATTATATGTTTTTAGCTTATTTGTTTTTATGAGTGCTTATTGGGTCTAAATAAGCCAAACAGTTTAGCGATTGTAACTTAGTTAAAAAAAAGGCCAAAACTGTCACTTTAGTTAGCTTATTTCTAGCTTATTTTTAAGTTTTATAAAAAGTTCTTTTTTTAAAGTTTTCTATTTTTGCTTATTTTATAACTTTTTTAAAAATAATAATAAAAATGTTTTATAAAAAAGAGAGGTCACAGGGGTCGAACCTATGACCTCCCCTTCACACACCCAACATTTAACACACCCTCACTTAACCATCTGCGCCCTTAGGTCTTTTTCGTAAGACCCTTGGTGCACTTGGTATATAAGGGTGTTTTTCACCCTTTTGCCTATAAGCCCTTTTTGGCTTATTTCCGGCTTATTGTGATAAGCTGGTTACACCATTTTATTTTTCCTAGCTTCTAAACTGTTCAAAGGACTTTTCATAATTTTTTCAGATTTTTCCAATTTAGTTTAGTATTTTTTATAATATTTTTAGATTAAAACTGTTTTTAATTCATAAAAAAATATTTAAAAGTCAAAAAAATATAATTCTTTTTTCTAAAATTATTTTTAATCATTTAGGATTGTTAAAAATTAAATTTGCATTTTTAGGGTTAAAATTATAGAATTTAGGTTTTTAAACCTCGGGTTTTGATTCCCGTTATCGTTTTCGTGTTTTAACCTTAATTGCTTTCGTTTTTAGTTTGCTTTTACTTGTTCTTACATATTAGTTGTAGAAATAGAATCAAAAAATCATTAAATCATTCAATCACGCGATCACGAACTTAATCACGATTCTCAATTCACGCCTCATCGGGAAACGACCCAGGAAAGTTTTTTTGGAATTACTTTGGATAAAAGTAATCTTCTTAGAACCCTTACGGAATACATTTACTCCTCTCCTTTTATTTGATATTTTGTTATATAAAATTATTATATAGTATAATATACTAAAGAGCCAAATATTTTTTGGCGCCGTGCGGGGAGGGTTGTGAAAAACGATTATTGTGTACGTTTTGAAGATCTAGGTTGAAGACCCTTCACCCGTGAAGTTATATCTTTCATTGTTGAATATTTTTTTATTATCAAAGTAATCAAAAATTCCAAAAAAAAATGAATAAACTAACAAAATCAAACGGGCTGTGTCACTTGTTGAATTCGGGCTCACCTTTTAGATTACAAACTATAGAGAGGTATAAGGAGGGTCGATCCTACGAATCATTTGAACCGAAAGGACGAAGTTTTTAAAACGCTTTGCGCTTGACCGCATCCTCCGCTTCTTTATGCGTTTTCTACAGAGTTATCCGCGCACCTTTGATCTTTCGGTCCCAAATATTTTCTTGTTTTAAATAAATATAAAAAACCAAAAATATTCTTCTTTATTCAATTAGTTTAATTCTAAGGTTTCGTCATACCCATTCGTGAGTGTTGTTACTTGTGGAAGAACGTTTGATAGCACATTTTGTCAACAATGTTATTGCTATCGGTGTGGAAATACTCTTAGAAATGGATTTTGTTCGGAATGCAATTCATACGTTAATTCTAATTCTTTCAACAATTCTCCAAATTTCTCTTACCCACCTCCACAACCTTTGACAAACTCTTGTGATTTTTATGGTAACGATCATTACTACGGTTCTGATTGTACATCACGAGTCCTGCTTGTCTATGAGCTAGAACCGTGTAATAATCAAAACTTTAGTGATAATTATTATCCACAGGATTCACGGAGTTTACCACAACAACTTCTTTGTTGTGAGAACTGCGGGGGTCCACATGAGACTTTTCAGTGTCAACCGATGAACCAAAATTTCTATAATTCTAATTCTTTCAGTTTTGACCAATTCTAACCCCCGCAGTATTCCGACGTTCATCAACCTCCTGAAGAGATAAGTATCGAAGAATTAAAAACAATGATGCAATCCTATTGTAAAATAATGAGTCAACGACGTGAGTAGGAGGCTACTCTTTTACAAGAGCATGCAGTTGAGGAAAAACCAAGATTTGTTAGTGAGAACAGGCAAGCTAATCATTCCGGCAATTCACCGTCTCATATTTTTACAATGACTGACTTATGATAATTTTAGCACTTCGTCTAACTTTTATAACTATTCATTTGACCAAATGTGCTACTATGATTACTAATCCTTCTGAGCCTACGACTCCAAGAGCGCGATTGTGTTGTCTTGCAACACCGTTCAATACTCGAGGACGAAGCCTATTGTTGTTCGCTGCCATTTCATTAAGGAACAAGTTAAGAATGAGGTTGTTGAGTTATACATTGTCAAGACTGCTTATCAGCTGACGGATATCTTCACAAAAGTACTCGGAAGAGAACGCTTCGAATTTCTCCTCAACTGCCTAGGCATGAAAAGCATTACGCCGGAAAAGCTGAAAAGTTTTGCGGAGTCAGACGAATAGTAATTTTCATTACTACTTCATGTATCCATGTATAATATGTAAAATAGTTTAAACAAAAACCCAAAAACATTTTTCATTTTTTATAAACTTTTTACTTAAATAAAATACAAAAATATAAAACCAGAAACGAAAATACAAAATTAGACAATTTTAAAAAAGCCAAAAATATTCATCTCAACATGTCTTTCAGCGTTGATAATGTCACACCCCACCAAGGCGGAAACGCGGGGCGTAAACAAGAATGGATATCATCACAACACATGGTGTCTATATAGAGAATACTAAAATAAAAACTAAAGTAAAGCAAAGACACAAAGTGTCATAACAATACCCAAAACCTAATGGTGTCTTTATTAATGAGAAAGAGTCTCGTCAATAAATGACATGCAAAACATAATCCAAACAATTCATGCAAACGCAATTATTCAAACAGAAAGCATAAATAAACTCCAAGCATCCTACGGTCTCTTCTAGCCACTGCGCTCTACCTTAGCACCATTAAGCTCACCTGAAAATGATGCTTAAAAACGTCAACACAACGGTTGAGCGAGAATCATAGGTTTACGACATACAACAATATCCAAAATAAACTTTAAATTAGCTGCTGCAATTACCAAAACAATTCATGACAACGGATAATAACAACGGGACGGAACGTGCCCACGATCCACAATTATATCAACTACATATGTGCGCTACATGGCCTCATATTAGCTCACGCAGTCTTACCACCGTCAAACCTCATTTTGCATATTGGGATCCACAATACCAAACATATCATACACTGGGTAGGCGTACCCATCCGATCCCATATCACAACACTGAGTAGGCGTACTCATCCGATCCTATATCATAACACTGAGTAGGCGTACTCATCCGATCCAATACACATAACTACAGCAAGCTTAAAAACATTTTAACACGAAAACAAGATAAGCATCATTCTCACCCCAAAATAACATGAGAAAAAGGGGCTATGAAACTCACCTGATGCTTAGCTTCCCAAAATAATCCAACAAAAGCTTCACAACACCTCACGAACAATCTAAACAATTAAGCACACAATAAACTACCATCAATTAGGTATTCAACCCAATATGATGTAACCTCAACTATGATGGATATCTAAGCTATCTACCATAGCTCTATACTTGATTTAAACCTTTTCCAACTCCTACATATGCTATTTACACTTCAATTCTACACTTTATATTTTCTAGTTTTAAACAGATTTTTATACCCACTTTCGCGTCCTAAACGCACCACTTAAACACTCCCATAATTAAAATCAAAATTTACCATGCTACATATATGTCGTATGAACCTCTCATAGCTCTCCAAAACCATCACCTTTTTACAAATACCCTTTTGAAATTCATTAATCCAAGGTGTTCAAAATTAGTCCAGAATTTGACCTTCTAAAAGTATGGCACTAGCTGACCACTTTAGACCTCCTTTAATGCTTAGAAAAAATTCAGGGGTCACACACAATATATAAACTAACTTCCATGTGATTTTTAGCTTCTAACTAGATGTCTAAGTATTTTTTTTAAAATCAAAACCAAAACTAAAATTCGTCACTATTTTACACACTAATTTTGTAACGCCCTTTTGACCCACTTCCCGACCATAAAAACTTACGAGGCCAACTTTTCTGGAAAGTAGACTCTCTGAGGTTATCTCCAGTATGTTGTAAATTATTTATTTGATAATTTATGATTGAGTTATGCTCGTTACAAAACTGTCTAACCTTTTGCAGTGAATTAAACAATTAATTCGGACGATGTAAACCCTAACGCATGAGCAAAACACGTAACCTATTAAACTAATGATCAACCAATCATCATTAAACTATAACTTCCAGAAAATTAAAACCCTAATTTATAAACCCTAATTTATAACTCCTAATTTATAACTCTTAATTTATAACCCTAATCCATCATGTTGGATTACTAGAATTGAAAAATTAAAACTAGAATTGAACAAGATTAGAAAATTTACCTTAGCAAAGAAAACCCTAGCTTTTCTTTTTTTCTTCTTCCTTGGATCGGCCAAAATAATGAGGAGAAGGGTTTGGGATTAGTTTGGTATTTATAGGCCACAAGAAAATCCCTAGATAAATCTAATTACAATTTGATTTCAATTCAAACTCTTTTCTTTTTTTTTCTTTTCTAATTTTCAGACTTTACTATTCATGCCTAAAAAAATATTTTTTTTTCTTTTCTTTTATTAATTAATTAATTATCTTTATACCTTAAGTTTTATAAAAACCTAAGCTAATTTGTTAAACCATTTTGCTTGAAAACTACTTTCTAAAAATAACTTTTCATTTCCAAATTCACTTTCTATATATGGAAAGTTTACCAAAAACTCTCTTATTTTAACAACTCATTTCTTTTATAAATGACACGCTTCTCATTTTAATTCATCATCTAGGCATCCACATATTAACCAAAACAATTCTCTCAAAATACCCAATTAATTCCATTATCACTATAAGTGATTAAAATGAAGTTTCTTCATCAAATAACTCATTTCTCTTAACTTAACCCTCAAAACCTAAACTTATCTTAAATTACTAACACAAAAATACGTATACGTAATAATACTTACACATTTAACATGGAAATGCTCAAATCTCAATAATCATTTTCTTGTCACTCAAAAGTGAACGAAATGAATTCAACCAATTCCACCACCATTACAATCTCATTGAGATGATCACACTCAATAGATTGATTACCAATACCTCATAAACACATATAAACACACATAAACACATCAAATCACATAAACCATACATTACAATAGGCACCTAAGTCAACACTAACGGTTTGACTAACCTGCTCAAGTCATGGTTGTCACAGTATCCCCTCCTTTAGGAAATCTCGTCCCGAGATTTAACTAGAAGGTTCAACTCTATTATTACCAAACAATTAATCGAGGATACTTATCTTTCAAGTAGTCCTCCTATACCCATGTTAACTCAAAGTTACACTTTGAATTCCAACAATTTACAACCATAACATTCCCATTACGCTTTAACTCCCTTGACCTCATTTGATCCTTGCGTTCCCAAGTAAGCTCAGGACCACGCTTCGAATCCCAACGAACTTTCACTAATGCTATCATACTATACTTTTACTCATGACCTCTCGGTCCACAACATCAACGGTTACTTGACAAAACAAAGAGTCTTGTCAACCTTAATCTTATCCAACTTCTACAATCCGAATCCAACTGCTAATGACTTTGCTTACCCCTACAAGGGTGCAATTAGCAACACAACAACCCCAAACGAAAAGAAGCATCCCACTACATGTACCTCGCTCGTCATCGAGAAAACTTATCAAAACCCTTAAGTTATTGTAACAACGTGTTTTATATCTTAACCTCGCAACTCATCAAACAAGAACTGTCTTGAAATTAAGATATAAGATGTTACAAGCTCAACGTATCTAAAGAATCCACGCAAATTCAGGTTTACTCAAACTTTCAGCACCTCCCAATCCAATTTTCCGATACTCAGCTCATAAGACAGAAATTCTCAACCGAACTGTAGGCCCAATATATCCAAAGATCTCAAATGTTCCTACATAACTCGGTTCTAACTTGTCTTTCTTTCCAAACGTACTACACCTCTCCAAGGTGAGACCTTCAACCACCCATAACCTACCAGCATTAATTCAAAAGTTTCCCACTACTACCAAGCTAACTCTTTCAACAATTTGGCTGCCTCAAGCCTTTCCTGTATTACCACTATCTTATTGGTTGTTTCTTGTACCAAATTCGATCCATTCAACTCACTCTCTCCAGTTACGGCCCATAAAACGGTAACCTACATTCCTTTCCATACCATGCTTCAAATGAAGACATCCATACTCGAATGATAATCCCCACCTTAGGGAAAAACTCATCTCACGAAAGTGAGTATTCCCATTTACCTCTAAAATCTACCCTACTTGTCCTGAGCATAGCTAGGAATGAGGTGACTTAGTCAGTCCATTGACTACACCCAAATCGCATCATATCCAGTACTCACACTTGGTAACTTGACAACAATATCCTTAGTTATCCTTCCCCACTTATACTCGGGTAACTCAGGTTGTAGCAACAATCCTGCAGACCCTTGATACTCAACCATCGATTAGTTAACCTAAAACCACACAACATCGTATCCGCTCCAGGATGGATAGAATACTTTGTCATATACGCCTCTTCAATAGCCAAGGTCCTTACATCTCTCCAAATGGAGATCCGAACCTTGTCTAACCAATATGAACCACTCTCCATCTCTTTACACACTCGTTGGTCCAAGCCACGCAACCTCTCATGTTGACGCGTTCTTTGCTTTGGACGTCTTATCCTATAACACCAACATCCTTTCTCGATCTTAGCTTGAATCGTCATACGTCAATCCAGAACTTATTCTTGGTTTCACTCTTTTTCCTACTCCACGATTCAACAACTACATTTGCCTTTCCCAGATGGTACTTGGCCTCGAAACCGTACTCATTAAATAACTTCATCCATTGACTCTGCCTCATGTTCAATCCTTCTGATTGAAAGTGTATTGGAAACGTTTATGATCCGTATAGATCACTCTCCACGTCTTGTTCACTTAATGCCTCTAGTATTATAGGGCAAAACCTACCACGTTAGTCATGCAATCCTTCATAAGAACCTTCAAATGTCGCAACGTACAAGCAATCTCCCTCTCTCTTCGACTAAGTATACTTCCAAATCCTTGCTCCGCGAGTCATAAAATACCATGAAATCGTCTGCTGATATGTGCAAATTACACATATCCATTCATACTTAAAATAGCCCAAATAAGCCCAAAATAGACCAAAAATGGCAAAAATATGCTTGTATTTGTGTTTTATGTGTGCAGGTACGGATATATCAGAAATCACAAGAAAACCATCAAAAACAAGCAAGCACGGACACGAGAACGAAAGAGTGAACAAAAGCCAGAAGCAAAGCCAGGAAAAGTCAAACCCTCAGTCAAAAGGGTCAAATCATGGTCAACAAAAGTCAACAAGACCCAAAATATTCCATTTAAGCCCCTCAACTTTTAGAAAAGTCCATAAATGGTCCCTAAGCCTAAATGGGCCTCACCCGGATCCAAAAGCCCAATCCCTAGCCCATTTCCTTTTTTATAAACCACAAGGACCCAAACTGTCATTTTGTAAACTCCTTTTACACTACACCTAGTTATATAAAACCACAAGGACTGAAGTTGACAATAGGGCAAAGTTTAAACTGAAATACTCTTTTCAGTTAGAAAATTGGGCGCCAAGGTGTTACTATTTACCTTTCTTCTCCAAATTTACTAGCCAGGGTAAAACAAGGGGCAAATGGAAATTGAGGGCTTCATTGGTCAATTCAAAGGCTCCTAAGCAAGATGGAAGGGTTATTTCAGTCAAATCATTGCTCACTTAAGCTCACTCTCAAGCAAAAGCACGCGTAATCAATTGAGAAGCACACAAGGGATGTGGGTTTTGCACTAAACTCACTCACATAACTAACACAATGTCACATCAATGGAATGACACGCTGGCGATCCTCAAAGACACACAAATTTGATCAAACGGCTCAAAATCATTTGGCAATGATTAGAAGAATCAAAGGCCCGGATTAAAGGCTAGGAGATAGATTCAGGAGGCCTAGAAGCTTCACCATGGTGCTATAAATAGCACCCTCATCACACACACATGACGTTCATGATTTTTTTTTCTTTTCTAGTTTTTAGCCTAATATAGTTTTTTTAAGCTTAATGTAATTTTTAAATTTAGTTGTAATTTCTCTTGCAGGAATGTAATTCAGTTTTAATTAATGAAATTTAGTTTAATTTAGTTATAAGCTC
>BQNB010063956.1:0-19324 GCA_026074375.1 Tanacetum coccineum | reverse complement strand
ATAACTTATTTGAGAGTTGGTTTGGGTTTACAATGGATAAAAATCAAGAAACGAGTCATGATTTAGAAACTAGCTCGGTTTTAGGGTGTAGGGTTTTAAATTAGGGTTTTGAGTGTAAAAATATGTATGAAAGTTTATGAATAGAATAATTAGGGTTTACACATTGTATATTGAGTGTAGTAGCTTGCACACAAGTGGTGGTGAAGAGATTAGAATGAAAACGGAGGTAAAACGGCTATTTTGGAGATCATGCTTAATGACTTGTACATTGAGCTTTTAGAGACTTGCACTTTGACTTGAAGAGGTTTTATATTTCAAATGAGATGTTATATTACTTGTACATATGCTTTAGTAGCTTGTGCATTCACTTTATATGTTAATCCTTCATGGAATTAGGGTTTAAAGGCATACGATAACGGTTTAAAGCCCGTTTTAATATAACGTTGCGAATGGTACATTATAGGAATAATATACATTGTAAAAATGATATTATGATATTGACTTGATATATTATGATGATTTCTTGACATATATGGAGATAGAATTGCCATATGTAGGTTGCCTGAGCCCGTTAACTTTAGTTATGCAAGAAATGTTGTACATCGAGATATTGGCAAAGTAAGTAATGTAATAATGCAAAACATTTCCCTGAAAAAGGTGAGTTCATATATAATTGATAGATTGTACATCATCTAACTTAATAGATGGATATTTACATTTATGAAAATTACGGGTTGTTATATTAGTATAATCCCTTTGCATGAAAATCAAACATTAAACAAACAAGTGCATAAATGAAAATGTCCTGAGGATTGAATTTCCATCTTAGTAAATTACACGTTCAAATATTTGAAATCAGGGTGTTCTAAGAATTGAACCCTTCCACCCATTTGAATACCTGAAGATAAAATACACATAAGTTTTCAAACACTTAAACGCTCCTGACACTATACAAGCCATGTGTCCATATCCAATTCATAAACGTTGTAAGAGCCAAAGTCCATGCTCCCTGAAGCGGTAAAACCTCAACATTTACATAGGTGGTTCCTATTTATTCATGCTCCTGCTAAGCACTTTTCCAAAGAAATTAACCATTAAGAAGTTAACAACTTCATCCTCCTTTATCAGCAGGTTCCAAGCACATCCTTGAGATGATATGTAAATACATGTGCGTCAGTCTACTAAACGTTCAGCTTTTCACATTGGACTCAACTACCAAGTTTTCTCAGTAGGGAGTTGGGTGTCCTAGCATTCAGTGACTTAGTTGGACTTTAATCGCATCCCTTCAGCAGACTTTATAACCAAGTCTCTAGCCAATTCCTTCGTCAAGTGATCAGCTAAGTTTTGTTGAGACCTCACAAACTCTATAAATACCATCCCATTTGTGATCAGCTCACGAATCATGCTATGTCTAACACCTAAGTGTCTAGACTTCCCATTGTACATCTGACTATAAGGCTTTGCCAATGTAACAGCACTATCACAGCGGATAGAAATAGGTGCTATAGGTTTGGACCACAATGGAATCTCAAAGAGTAAGTTTTTCAACCATTCAGCTTCCTTACCAGCAGCTACTAGAGCTATAAATTCATATTCCATTGTTGAACCAGTAATGCAAGTTTGCTTCTTGGAAGCCCAAGAAATTGTACCACCACTAAGCAAGAATACCCAGCCACTTATAGACGAATTATCTTCAGTGTTGCTGATCCAGCTTGCATTAGTGTAACCTTCCAACACTAAAGGATAACCAGTATATGTCAATCTATAGTCCATGGTTTTCTTCAAGTACTTCAGTACCCTCTGAATTGCTTTGCCAGTGAGCTGAGGATACCGAGGGTTACGTATATACCTGGCTCAAGTTTTACCCCCCACAAATGCAATGTCTGTGCCTTGTACAACTCCTGCATATATTAAAGCATCCAATCACCCAGAATAACTCAAGGTTTAGATAAAGCCTGACCATTATCAGGCATTAGCTTCTCACTTTATCCATAGGAGACTAACGGAAGTGCATTCAGAGTAACTGAATTTCTTTAATACCTTCCTCATATAATGAGACTAAATAGAAATTGCTATTCCATTAACACTTATGTTTAATCCTTATACCCAGGATAACATCAGCCTCGTCCTATAGTCCTTCCATAGCAGAACCTTGAATGACAAAAATCCCTTTGTCAAGGTCAACCTGAACTTGGTTAGTACCAAAGATCAGCATGTCATCAACATATAGGTAAATGATACCCTTTTACGCATTTCAATCAAATTTTCTATATACAAAATTTGTTCCCTAGGTTAAGTTAAATAACATTAGACAAACCCACTGCATCAAAATTTGATGTCATTTTACTTAGTGCCGCTCAAGATCCATATAAGGACTAACAAACAGATTACTACACCTTGTTTTTATTGCCAGGCATGACGAAGCCCTGAGGTTGGTTTATATAAACCTCTTCTTCTAGTTCACCATTCAAGAAAGTTGTCTTTACATCCATCTGATTAAAAATCAGATTATGAATAGATGTCATAGCAGTTAGCAGTCTTATGGTACTGATACGTGCCACTGGAGCATAAGTATCAAAGTAGTCTATCCCTGACTTTTGTTTGAAGCCCTGAATGACCAGCCTTGCCTTAAACTTTTTAATAGTTCCATCTACCTTCAGTTTTCTTTTAAAGATCAATTTTCAACCAAGAGGTTTGCAATCTGGAGGTAGATCAGCCAACACCCAAGTATTGTTACCCATGATGGAATCCATCTCATCATTAATTGCTTCCTTCCAGAAAGTAACATCTTGAGACTTCATTGCTTCATCAAATGTTTTAAGATCATCCTCAACATTAAAGCAATAGGAGTGTTGGTCAGAGACCTCATCCATTGTTCCTTCAATCAAGAATAACTGAAATTCAGGCCCAAAATTATTTAAAGTCCTATTTCTTTTGCTTTTTCTAAGCTCAAGTTCAGGTTGTTGAACAACCTTTTCAGTAACCTCTTCAGGGACCACTGAACCACCAATGTCTTCAGTTCTCAGGGACCTCATACTTTGTCTAGGGACTAATGAGAATCTATTCTCATCAAAAATAGCATCCCTTGATTCAATTATCGAGTTAATTGAAACTGAATCATTAGGTTCAATAATAAAGAACCTAAAAGCCTTGAAATGCTCAGCATATCCAACAAAGATTCATTCAATGCCTCTTTCACCTAAAGTTTTTAACTTTGGATCAGGGAGTCTTACAACTGCCCTATAGCCCCAAACCCTAAGGTAGTTCAGGTTTGGTTTCCTTTTAGTCTAGAGTTCATAAGGGGTTAATCATGTTCCTTTTGTTAGGAACCCTATTTAATAAATAACAAGCTGTTAACATAGCTTCACCCGAGAACCCTTGACTTAGTCTTGAGTAGGACAACATGGAATTAATCATTTCTTTTAGTACTTTATTTTTCCTTTCAAATATACCATTTTGTTGTGGAGTATAGGGGGCAGTCGTTTCATGGATAATACCAACAAACTAAAAATACAAAGTATCCATGTACTCACCTCCCTATATGTCCTGAATCTTTTGATCAAGGACCATTGTTGTAGTTCAACTTCAGTTTTGAATACTTTGAATTTATCTAGTGCTTCATCCTTAATATGTAATAAATAAACATAACAAAACCTTGAAGCATCATCAATAAATATCAAAAAGTATTTTTTATTCTCTAATGAAGGAGTAGCTTGTAAATCACACAGATCACTATGGATCAGCTCCAAAACTTCAGTTTCATGTTTTACATTTTAAAATGGTTTCTTAGTTATTTTGGTCAGCATGCAAGTCTTACACTTTTTAGTGTACATGTCAAATGCTAGGATTAAACCATCCTTTGACATATCTTGCATCCTCTTAACACGGACATGGCCCAGTCTAGCATGCCATAAGATTGAATCATTCAGTTTAGAGGTTGACATAAAGGCTGAAGCAATATTATCATTAATAATATTAAGCCTAAACATTTGACTACTCAAATAACCAAAACTAATAAACACACCATGTTTGGATAGAACAAATTTATTAGATTCAATCACTTATTTCTAACCACAATTATTCAAAACACTACTTGAAACCAAATTCTTCCTTATATTAGGAACATGCAAAACATTAAACAATGAAACAGTCTTTCTAGAACTAAACCTAAGATCTACACAACCACGTCCTTGCACTAGGGCTGTTGACTCATTTCTTATGTGAAGAAGAGATCCATCATTCAACAACTCATAGGTCTTAAATCAATATCTATCTTTACACACATGCACAGTTGCTCCTAAGTCAACCCACCACGCAACATCATCATCCTGCACAAAGTAAGCCTCAAATACATATGTAACATAATAAACCTGAAAAGATTTATTAAACATATTCTGACCTTTTAGTGAGTTGAAAGAATCATCCACTAAACCCTTTGTGTCTGAACCATTGGCTTTGTTGCCAACATTAACACCTTTGCAATCCCTTTTAATGTGACCAGTTTTGCCATATTCCAACAAGTAGGTTTTACCTTCTTGTTAGGATCAACCCTTGTGTTATCATGATGCTTACGTTTACCCTTGTTGTCATGGTACCTAGAGGAGTTGTTATGCTCCACTATATTGATAACTGAAGGACTAGCAACATTGTTGCCTTTTGGCTTGTCATTATCCTGCTGTAACAATTCACATTTTCGGGTCATTGTACGTCAATAATATTCAACTATTTATTTTAAACTTTTACGCGTTCACTTTTAATTTCAACCGTTTAGTTAAAACGCGTAAACTAAAAATCAACATTCAACGTAAATAGGCATCAAACAAATAAAAGTTTACGTCAAACAAGTGTTATATTATTTTTACGAAGATATTTTTTTAACTTTTAACTTTTTTATTTTTATTCGTTATGTAAAACGTCTATGTTTTGCAATAAAACTATATTTTTGGCATGCATGCAAACCATAAACCCATATACACTTCCACAAATACCCACACTTATAACCAATACACAAAATTTTATACTTTTCTACCCATTCTACCATGCCAAGCCGTCCATAACAACAACAAACAAGAAATAAACTCAAATCGTCCACTAACATGCTTAATTTATAATAAACCTTTGGATATTCACTTTACCATGAACCACCATGTTAGCCACTTTCTTATCCCCTTTTGAGCAAAACTCACGACAACAAGAAATAGGAGGCAAGCATGTTTGATTTGTCATTCAATCATGTCCTAAGTTGTCTACCTAGCTCATTATTTAATTGTAAATACCATACTTACTTCTCTTATATAAGAAACATACCTCTTATACATCCCATTCACCATAAAACTTGCAAGTAAACTCTCCCTAGTAAAACATAACCCATGGCTCAAAATACTCAACAAAGAAAATCCATAGTTTTTATTTTAGCAAGATTACAAGCATACTAGTGTTGTTAGTAGGGTTATCTAAGGTTTATCAAGGTGATTTGGAAGCTTGAGTATTGATTTATACAAGGTTTAATTCAAAGAAGAAATTAGGGTTTTCAAGTGTGAATTAAGGTTTTCTTGAAAGTTTTTAGGTTAAATACTTGGGTTTTGATTTTGTGTATCATCTTCCTACATTCTCCTAAGGTCTAAACTTAAACCCTAAACTCTTCAAATTATTATTTTCATGTTTTGTATAATTGTTATATTGTTAATCATCACCTAGTTTTATTTTATACATGTTTATAAAATAAATCCAACATTTACCAAATTAAAGAAATACTTGTTCATGGTTAAAATATGTTTAAAATATGTTGGAATGAAATAACATGTTTTATTTAAGGATTTACAAACAATGGATAATTTATATAATTATTTGGAAAGTAATTGTTAATTATTTATTTATAAAGTTTGATAAATAAATAATTATGGTAGACAATTTATTTGGACAATTTGGACTTTATTTTATGAACATAAATTCAAGAACTTAAAGTATATACAAGATGTGTTATTAATTAAATTAGAGGATTTGTAGTAATTTAATTATGTTAAAAAGTTATAAAAACAATTTTATAAACAACAAACAAGGACAGTTTGTACAACTGTTTGAATACAAATTGTATAAAAATTATTTGACCTGATGACAATAAAGTACATATCATGAGGAATCCAAGCATATAAAGAACTCGAAAAACGAAGCTATAACGAAGAAGTTATGAATTTTACGAGATTACGATAATTAAATGTATAAAAGTGTTTTTATACAAATAGTTTTATAAAAACTGGTACTGTTTGGACACAGTTAAAAATGTATGAACAATTTATTTGGATAGAACATCTCAACACGATTTCGTGGATATAAGGAACATTAAAAACGAAGCTATAACGAAGGAGTTATGATTTTTATAAAAAGTAACTTTATAAACACTGTTTTGATTTATCTGTCACGACACATAATTTTATAAATTTTGTGACCATTTTATTCAAATAGTATATCTCGCCATGAATCCGCACATATAAAGAACACGTAAAACTGAGGTAAAATGAGTAAATTATGAAATTTTGAAGTTTTAAAAAGTAAAAATACTTTTAACAGCTTTTTAAAAAAGCTATTATCTATTTATTTAAGCAACACAAACTGAAACAATGTTTTTGAGGACCTTCAAGTCTGATTCGGCCAAAGTATAAAACTTAAGTTGTTCAGAATGACATTTTACTTAAACCTATAAATCTTCATAATTTTTGAATGTGTAGATATTTAATTAGAAATAATAAAGACAAGTATATTTTTATAAACAATTTTCTGCACTTTTACTAAAGTGTATAAAAGCAAATGGGATCTTAAAAGAAGGATTACAAGTGTTTTCGGGTCCGTTTGGACTTTAAAAACCTTAAGAAATAATATCGTAATACCTATATTTTATTTATAAATGATGTTAACTTTATAAATATTATTTTACAAAAATAATTAAACTATTTATATAATATTATTATATAAATACTAAAGACATTGAAACAATTATTATTAACAAATAATCAATTGTTGGACAAAGATGATATTTTACAAACACAAATACATGAACATCTATTTTACAAATACAATTTCAATATTGTTTAATCTTATAAATTAAACAAACATATTTAGGTGATGGTGTAACTTTATAAAATTATATGTTGTATTTATTCAAATACGTTATACTTATACGACCTATAATTAATTAGGTTTCATTCGGACTTTACGTGATGATTCACGCATTTGATTTATATAATCAATTCATTCACTGAGGTGACACTACTACACAAAAGGCTATAAACACCCCCCAAAAAGATCGGTTATGTAAAACCTTATCTCTATGACAAAAACCTAGTGGGAAAAGAATGAATGGAAATAAGTTTTCTTGAAAAAACCAGTTTTCATAATAGAAATCGTATAAAAATTAGTTTTTTGGGGTGCAAACCACTCTTTTTACACAATTAAAAACACTGGCGGGTCTTCAAATAAATTGAAAAACTTAAATCTATTGGGCGCCTAGTTTCCCTCCCCAATTTTCATTACTTCACAAAATCCTAAACTTTCCCCCTTCACTCACAAACCCTAACCCTCTAAACTTCACTGCCCCCACTTAACCATCATCACACACCACCACCAAAAAAATAATGCAACACACATTCATCTACAACACAAAAAATCCATGAAAGACACATAACCACAGTACATTGAAAAAATCAATCTAAAACAACAATCCATCGAAGCAGAGATCCGATCAATTAACGAAATGTGATGATGAAACAATCGAATCGGGTGAGGTTAATTTTAACTTTCGTATGTTTCCCATTAATTCATAACTTTAATGTTTTCTTCCCTTTCTTTCCCATAATCAACTCACTATGTTAGAACATGATTTTAATCAATCTGCCGTAATTTTAATGACTTTAATCATACTTATTGAATTTATGTAAAGTTTTGAACTTTTTTTAGGTTTAGTGTTGTTTCATAACAGTTTTAAGGTATTAGTGTACAGGTTTTGGATGTTGATGATTAGTTGATTAATGGTTTTTCAGATACGAGTGCGGGATGCGGGTTGTGGGTGTTGATGATTAGTATTATTAGTAGTGTTACTAATACTATTAGCTAGAATTATATGGTTGTATGTGATGCTTTTCGGGTTTTAACTATTGTTGTAGTGGTGCTTAAAAAACCAGATAGGCTATTAACTATTGATCTTTGCGTAATTTTATCACTTATTAGTCTTTGTATGAAAATTTGTGAACTGATTGTATTTTCTTGTTAATTTGATGAAGATACAATTGGGAAAAGTTCACCTATACACAAGACAAATGGAAATTGGTTAAGGGTGATTTTGGGCAAGTTTATGTTGGCAGGAGCGTGACTGCTGGAAGTGGTAAAACAGGTCTTGATTTAGTTGAGGTATGTTAACAAATTACTAATTGGATTGATGTTACGTAGTGACTTATTATCTAGCACTACTAATATTTCTAATTCGTTTATAGATAGCATTAAAGTCTGAGCATCGTAATAGTTGAGGTTGTAACTATAGCCCTCCTTAGAAGTTGCAGCCTGGTCTACGTGTATCTATCACATTTTAATTGTTTAGATTCACAAATTCCTCTTACAATACTTTTTGGCTAGTGTTTTTATGATCTAATATGTAGTTTTTTTAGACGTAAAAGCACATTGAATAGATCTTAATGTATTTCTTATGTTCACTACAAGGGCGAACAAGGTGATTTTTACATTCTGGTCACACCTCGCAGTTGCTCATTTATGGTTAGCCTAGGTTTCCAGTGCTTTAGCATTACATAAAACTTTAATCTTTTTCAGGTCATGGACATACTTGGACCTGGTCTTTGGGGTGTTTGTAATTTTTAAGACAATCGTAATACTTCCAGATATTGGAAACATTTGAAAACATATTCAAAGGACCACCATGAAAGAAGTATCATTTATTCACATATTAGGACAAGATGTTTTTCCCGTAGTAGAGTTGTTTAACCAATGCTGCACGGAGATCACATTTAAAAAATAATAATCCAACAATGGGCAATTTGACAATTAGATTGTTAAACATCTTCCTGGGACTTGAGGCAATCAAAGAGTGCTTAATTATTAATGGTATCTAAGGGCAGAAAGTTCTTCACTTGCCTTTTTTTCCTCTTGTCGAAAATATCTTAGAGATGCTCATTGCTCGCAATGAGAAGAGTAGTTAGAAGGGGTCGCTTCAAAGATGGTGCTTCGCACAACTTGCATCCAATAGGATTTGTAGTGAGAAATTATTGTGTCACAACCATTTGACGTGTTCGGTATGTTTCCTACTAATTCATTACAATCTGCATAATTCACCTGTTATCGTTTCATTGAGTTGAAATTCCTACCTCTTGGAAGGCTGTTGTGGCAAATGTGTACATTATTTTACATTTGTTACGGGTTCATTGCATTATAAATTATATATGTTACAAGTCAAATGATTGAATATAGCTGCAGTTTGCATTCGTTGTTCTTACGAACCTTTATTAGTGACATTATTGGTGACTCCCATATACGCAGAGGTCATCCCTGCTGGTTCAGACTACTAGAGGTGTGACTTTGCAGAGTACTTGTTCCTTTCTGTTTGGTGTATCTAAAAATTTGAATTTAGGGTGTCATGGTTGCTGTCAATGATGCTGTTCTTCTTCGTAGCCATATACCAAGAATTCTGAAAAAACATTTTAGTGGAAAAGCGTAATATGTGAACCTATTTAGTGAGGTTTGTTTCTTTGTATATCTAATGTATAAAATATTGTAGTTCATCTTCATTTTTAATAACTCCTGGTCCCTTTTTTGAGCAGGCAGACTTTCAAACGGTATCGGGATAAATGATTGATGCGATCACAACACTTGTTGGAGAGAAAGATCTATCAAAGTATTCTTCGTCTCTGTAAGTGATAAGATTAATTGTTCTCTTTTTCATTCACTCCACTCGATCTGTTAAATGTATGTGTTGCGTCTTTTGAAGTACGCCATGCATGTCATCTATGTTGTCTTGCAGTAACCGTCGAATCATTCAATACAAATGATCCGGTCTCATTACTCCGTGTTACCTTCCAATGTATATATTAATAGTATAAGGTTTATAACCATAGGGTTTAAAGTGAAGTCTTCTTGTATGTTATGTCTTCATTGCATTCACGAAGTTCTTTCTCATTGCTTTCACTTATAAAACTTAACAACTATTTATCAAAGCGATGGATTGTTCTTGGTTGGCTCAGTGCTTGTTGCCCATATCCTAACGGCATCCTTGAAACCAACTCGGGCCTCTAACTCTTCTCACAGTAACATAGGTTTATGTTTATTTCACTTGTTCTAACCCTACTTTAATTGCAGCCTATATATAAATGAGTCGGACTTAGAATAAAGGCTCACAGACAAGGATAAAAATGCGGTTTGAAGGCTTGGACTTAAAGATATAAGTAAAGGATGAAGATTTGATAGCTATGATTAATATTGTAATAGAAAAAATATGAAATTGATGTAACTGGGGTTTATATTACATTATCAAAATTTGATCTAATGGATGAATCTTTATGGTTATTTGTTGAATTCTAGTGATTTAATTTGATTTGAATTTTGTATTTGCTTTATGTTAAGCTGAATTAAAGTTGTCTTTATTTACTTTAATTTGTTGATTTTGACATTTTTGGTCCATCTAAATCAGTTTATATATATTTACTGTATTTATATTTCTTTATTTTGGTGGGTTAAATTTGTTAGTTTTGGAATTTATTAAAGAATTCCAGATTTTTTTTTAAAAATAGATTAAAAAAGACAGGTTTTGAGATAAAAAAACATATCTTTTTACTCTATATAAAGACAGGTTGGATGTTTTTATAAAGACATGTTGTGGGAGAACCAGTGTCCATTTCCAATAAAACATGTGTGTTTATTTTAATATGGAGACCCAATTTCCAAGTGAGAGAACCGGTGTCGAATTCTTCCAAATAGAGACTGGTCGTGATAAAAAAGGATTTTTGATATTTTAGAAATACACTAATATCCATTAATACATAAAATAACCCAATTAAACCCAAAACAGACCAAAAAAGGCAAAAATATGCTTGTATCCCAAAACAGACCAAAAATGGCAAAAATATGCTTGTATTTGTGTTTTGTGTGTGCAGGTACGGATAAATCAAAAATCAAAAGAAAACAGTCAAAAGCGGGCAAACATGGACACGAGTATCAGAAGAGTTCAAAAAGAAGCCAAAGATTCAAAGCCAAAACCTCAGTCCAACAGTTTTAACTGTCAAAATAAGGGCGCCAAAAGTTACTATTCACCCATCGTCCCCCTTTCACCTCCCATGGTAAAACAAAGGGCAAATCAAAATTAAAGGGTGCATTAGTCAATTCAAGGTAGCTCAAGTTCAATGGCAGGGTCATTAAGGTCAAATCAAGAGAGTTATTAGCTCTCTCTTAAGCATCAAAGACACGTCAGAACAAGAAAAGCACAATGAAATGTGGGTTTTTGTGCTAACACACTCACAAAAGAAGCACAAACGTCACATCAATGGAATGACACGCTGGCAATCCTCAGGTGTCCACAATTTGATCAAACGGCCATAATTGATGCTTGAATGATTGAAGAAATGATTGGCTGAGATTGAAAGATTGGAGAGCAGGGCAAGAGATCCTAAAAGCTTCTTTCAGACCTATAAATAGGCCTCACCTCTCACACACACGATATCTAGTTTTTTTAATTTAGTCTAGCTTAAATTTCGTATTTTTCTTAAATGTAATTTTCCTTAAAATGTTTTGTAATCTCCTTTTCAAGTAATGTAATCAGTAACTTTTATTAATGAAATTTAGTTTAAATCATTTATAAGCTCTCTTTTCTTGTTATTCAAAAGCTGTCTTAATAAGCCAAAATGTCTCAAAAAGCTAATAAGCTCATTTAAAGCCCTTTCAGTCTATAAGCTGAAATAGAGCTATTTGAATTCAGTATTAATCTTACCTAAACCTTAAATCAGTTTAATCTATCATGGATCTTATTGGATTAGAGCTTTTGGAAGGGGATCTTAACTTGGAAGAGATCCCAAGGACTTTACCCTAGCTTATCTAATAAGCTAGGGAGCTTGTAGCTGCCTTTATTGGTCCTCTTGTTTAGCTAGAGGAGTTTGTAAGTTTCTCTTTCATTTCCTTTAATTCTAGCTTTAAATAATGATATCATTGCTTTCTATATTTAGATCTGCTTATTTGCTTATTCTCTTTGCTTATTAGTGCTTATTTGAGTTTTATCTAGCTAAATCATCTTAGTTGTTTATCTATTTTTAATTTCTTAGTTTAAATCATAGATCTTCATATTATTGTCTTAAAAACCTCTAAAAAACCAAAAATATAGTAAAGTAACTTAAGTCTTAGATTATTGCTTATTTAGTTATTAAATCATGCTTATTAAAGTAGTTTTAATCTGTTAATTGTCTGGTATTAAGCACTTGTTTACTAGATTTCAAAGTAGTAGCTTAATCATAAATGTCTTAGTTTTAAAGTAGTGTTTGGTTTAAGCTATTTTGACCTCCCAAAGTCAAAGTGAGTTTTTGAAATTGTTTAAGTCAGCATTAGATTTCATTTAAAATAATTAGGCAAAGAGTTTTTATAAGCTAGATTGTAAAATTGAAAAAGTCATGGTTTATTATGTTGATTCTAGCACCAGGAGAACTCTCTTTTGAATTTCACTTGTGCAATTATTGATCTAAACCTCCAAAGGCTTAGATCTTGCTTGGACTTTGTTTAAACACTCTATTTGAGTGTGTCTTAGTGCAGGATTTCCCTTAGGAAACCTGCACTCTTGGTTTACAGCTGTGCAAAGGGCACCAGTACTAACAAAAAGTTAGTACTGCTGATACTTACACTACCAGTACTAACTAAAAAGTTAGTACTGCTTTC
Source organism: Tanacetum coccineum (assembly GCA_026074375.1). Classification (NCBI taxonomy): domain Eukaryota; kingdom Viridiplantae; phylum Streptophyta; class Magnoliopsida; order Asterales; family Asteraceae; genus Tanacetum; species Tanacetum coccineum. Next base: position 6,415 of record BQNB010063956.1, on the reverse strand, counting down.
ACAAGTTAGTACTGCTACCTTTGGTTTAATTTTTAGTCGAGTAATTGTAGGATTTAATAGCTTATCTTTTAGCATTTTAAAGTCTAGTTATAGCTTAATATAGAATAAGTTTTAGATTTCATTTTCTAGCTTATTTACATAGCTTATTTTTGCTGTCAAAAAGTTAAAAAGCCAAAAACAGTACTTAGGAATTTTAAGGTTTTAATTTGTTAATTTAGCTTATGGGTCTAGATTTTATAGCTTAATTAGATAGATTATAAGTAGTTTAATAAGTCCTTAAAGTTCTAGAGTCTAGTTTAGCTTTTTAAGCTTTTAAGCTCATTTGGATTTTGTGCTATCTTGCTTATTTTCTGAGTTTGCTTAGTTCATGCTCAATTTTAGTTGTTTAAAAGTACTTCTAGCTTAGATTTCTTTGCATTCATAGATAAAGCATTTCATAAGCTTCTTAGAACACTTTTCCTTTTTCACATTAAGCTTAATTTGAGCTTATTAAAGCTGTTTTAGTAAAACATAGCCCAAACCCCTAGTTTCTGTAACAGCTTATTGAGAAGCTCTTTTAGAGCTTATCTTTGAGTTTCAGACCATAGTGCTTTTGTTAAAGTTGTTCTCCCTAGCTTCCTTTACAACTTTGCTCTTTTAAGTTTTTAGTGATAAGCACTTTTAGAATTTGAGCTTATAATTGGACTTAGTTTGTTGTCGGGGTAAGTCCTCAGGGACCATTCCTGTAATTTTTCTGTTTTAGTTGTTTTCCAGTTAATCCTTGCCCGTTAAATGTTTTAGCCCGTTAGTCCTTAAGTCTTTTTCACAGTTAGTCCCTAAGTTAGTTTTTAATTAGTTTATTAAGTTTTAATTAATAGTTAGGGTTAGGTTTTAATTAGTTTAATTAGACTTTAAGCAAAAAGTAAAAATTAGGGCTTTTATTTTTATAAAATTTCTGCACACTTTCTTTATTTAGTGTAATTTTTATAAAAATTTTAGGATTTAATTTTTAATAGTTTTATTATTTTTTAGTTTTTAAGTAGTTTAAATCTTAGAAAAATTATATCTTTTAATCCAAAAAGCGAAAAAAAAATGTTTTTCTTTTTCCTAAAATTTTCTTTTGTCCAATCTTAGGTTTATAATTTTAGTTTACATTTTTAGGGATTAAAATTTGTTTACTTGTTTATTTGTCGTGTTTTAATTGTTTCCCGTATTAGTTTAATTGTTTAATTATTTTTTTTAATTGTCCATTTTAATTGTTGCTTTAGATAATCAAATCATCCATTTGCTCATTCAAATCAGAATCCGAACTAAAACGTGGTTTCAATTTCACTAGTCGTTGGGGAAACGACCCGGGTGATCATACTTACCCGGTTTAATATACGTATTATATATTATATTATATATTTTTGAGAGTGAATTTTATCAAGGGTAACTTGGTAATTTTCTTAATTTCTCTTTAAAAAGTATTATATTTTATATATATTTTATAGTATATAGAACTGCAAATCAATCCTTGAAAAGCAAAGTTTTGTGTGCGTATTCATAAAACGCGTTTACTTCAGGAAATCAAACTAGTGACCATAGCAACTAAGTAGACCTTTACCCCACCTTACTGCATAGAGTTGACATCACCTTACGCCAAATCCTATCTCAAAAAGTCAAGACGCATCACTAGTCGCCCTAGGACAAATCACCATCAAAGTTGCTCGCCATTAGGGAATTTACTAAATCACTCATTCAACGTTGACACAATGTCATAGAACTTCGTATTGGTAATGCCATCATAGGTATAAAATCCGTTATCACCCTGGAAAAGAGAATTTTATAACTAACGCTTTAAGCCGAAAGGAACGGACAAGACCACTAGGATTCAAACCTTAGTCATCACAATAAATTTGAAACTTGAACGTTTAAGCTGAGGCAATTAAGGAGGAAAATGTCAAGGATGAAAAATCTTTAGTGGTATATACAAGGATTTGAAACCCTTCCTAATGAGACGCTCTATATTAAGAAAACAAAATTGTTACCACGTTCTTGGAGGATTAAAAATAAGTAATCCACAACAAGTAACCGCACCTTTAACACGGGGAGACTGTAACAATCTGCATTTTCACGTCATTTTATGTCAATAAATATCAAATTATTTATTTTAAACTTTTACGCATTCACTTTTAATTTTCAACGTTTAGTTAAATCACGTAAACTAAAAATCAATAATCAATGTAAACCGACATCAAACAAATAAAAGTTTACATCAAACAAGTGTTATATAATTATTATGAAGATAATTATTAACTTTTTATATTTTATTTTTATTGGTTACGTAAAACGTTTACGTTTTGCAATAAAATACATTTAAGCATACATGGAAGCACCTATACCTATCTATACTCAAACAAATACCCACTCTTATACCCAATAGCCAAAAATTATATCATTTTACACTTCTTATAACCCATGACCGGTTATACATGTTCAAACACACTTAATAAAATCTTAAATCCCACTAGTATCCCATCACATTAGTTATTAACCTTACAAGAGTACAACCTTAACCCATTTCTCCATAAATTGGCACATCATTGTCCTCTCCTTATACCCAAACTGTACCCTCCTCCTAGGGAGGAGGAGAGGTCTTACAACATTATACTCAAACCACTCTTAGACATGGTTTTGGCTAGTGGTTTACTTGATACTCCTTGCTATAAATAGAGAGTCCTAGGTGAGATTAAACACACAATTAACCTTTGCAAGTAAACTCTCCACATTTCTCTTTTGTTTCTCCCTACAAACTGACGGCTCAATTTCACCAATTAGGGTTTTCATAGTTTTTGATTTTTACAAAGATACAAGTGTTCAAGTATAGTTAGTAGTTACGTCTAAGGTATTTGGAAGTGATTTGGAAGCTTGGGTAATAATCTAGCAAGGGTTTGATCAAGAACAAAGTTAGGGTTTCTAATTAGGGTTTCGAATTTGGGTTAAGTTTCTAGGGTTTCATCTTGTGTTCTTCACCATCCTACACACTTATAAAGTCTTCTTAAACCTTAATCTTTTCAAGTATTTCATTACATGTTTTACATACTAGTTATTGTGTTAATCACCACCTAGGTTTGTTTTTATGGTTTATGAAATATTACAAGGACAAATGAGATTCGAAATTATATTTATAAATGGTTAAATAATACTTAAAATAGAAGTACACACTTTATATAAGTGTTAATTAATTTATATGATTAGTATATAAATTAATTTATGTTGAAAGTGTTATTTACAAAAGTTATGTACAAATTGTTATGAGGACATTTTATCTTGGATAAAAGTGATGAACACAATCTAGAGGACTTAAAATATATATAACTTGTGGTATAAAGTAAAGTAGAAGACTTGTAGAAATTTATTTATGCTAAAAAGTTATAAAATAAGTTTTATAAACTTTTTATAAAAACAAAATACTTAAACCTATTGTATGATTTCGAAAAATAAAACATTTATTTTTCATTTTATTCAAATAGTACATCTCAATACGAAACCAAGCATATAAGGAACTCGAAAAACAGATCTATAACGAAGGAGATACGGATTTTACAAGATTTCGGATTATTAAATATATATAAGTGTTTTTATAAAAGATATTTAGATATATAAGTGTTTTTATAAAATATATATAAGTGTTTTTATAAACGGTAAGTTACCTTTTTATAAACACAAAAATATGTTAGATTTTATCAATACGATTTCATACATATAAGGAACGTTAAAATCAGAATTAAAACGAATGAGATACGATTTTTGCAAGATATCGACAAATAAATTTATAAAAAGTATTTTTATAAACTTAGAGCTACTGTTACTGTTCACAACAGGTTATATAAATGTTATAAATTTAAAATTTTCATAATTTATCTCGTCACGATCCCGTACATATAAAGGACACGCGAAACGAAGTTAAAATGAGTAAGTCATGAGTTTTCAAAGATTTCAAATAAATAGAAAGTATAAAACCAATTAATTTTTATAAATAATTTTCTATGACTTTTATAAAAATTAAGCTTTCTGAATGTAAAAAGTACTTTACGAAGGTTTTCGGGTCCGTTTGAGCTATAAAAACCTTAAGAAATATTATGGTATTATTTATATAATATTTATGTACGTTTTTAACTTTATAAATATTATTTTATAAAACAATTGAACTAGTTATATAATGTCATTATATAATCAACAAAAAAAAAAAATACTAAATCGAGTATTATTAGCAAATAATTAATTGTTGCACAAGAATGACATTTCATTTCACAAGTACATATAAATATTTACTTTAAATTAAACAAAAACTAGTAGGTGGTGGTGTAACTATATAACTTGTGATGTTGTATTTATATATTAAATACATTATACTTATACGACCTATAATTAATTAGGTTGCATTCGGATTTCGCGAGAAGTTTCACTTACTTGATTTATATAATCAACACATTCACTTGAGGTGAGTTTATAGCCCCATGTTTTACTCGTTTTATACATACTTTATAACTTTTAGGGTGAGAATACATGCGCATTTACAAACTCGTTTTCATACTTGGTTTCATATCTTGTTACATACTCGTTTGCATACACGTTTACAAAATGGTTTACAAACTCGTTTACATACTCACTTTACTTATTGATGCAACGACTTCACTTTCATTCAAATGATTACGGGTTAGCTTAGGTCGCCTGAACTGTTAATTACTTGGAGGGTAAACGCGAGTGTTATATTAGGGATTGACCACCCCCGTTCGGGTGATTAGCTTTCACTAGTTCGAGATCGAACTAACGAACGTTATACCATGTCAGATCATGACTGGCTTGGAGCCTCAGGGCCAGCATGACATACACATGAACTTTTACCGTGCCTTGAATAAAGTGGCATACTTATACGTCTACGTCGCAGTTTCATGTACTTTGGGGAATAATCGTAATCATTCTTTATGTTGCATCTAGGCAATACATACTTGAAATATTTTAGGATATTGTGCTCATTACAATTATCATACACATTTTAAACAATTGCGGTCCAACATTCATACATACATTTTGGTGACTATTTTAAGGATTGAAATGGTCATGCACACTTTACAAATCAAAGATTTCAGCATTTTAACAAACGCATTTTGTATGGTTTGTGTCTATACATTTTTTTGGGAAACCTATAAATGTAAGTTAATGCTTTGCAAGTCTTGTATGGGCGAGACTTGTAACACAGTAAGCTTATATATATAGTTTTGGGTTTTACATTCGTATCTACTTAAACCTATGAACTCACCAACTTTATGTTGACACTTTTAAGCATGTTTTTCTCAGGTGATATAGATACTTGGCATACTTAAAGTGCATTGGAGTCTAAACTTTACAAGATTACTTTTCAAACAACACATTTAGAGGTCGTTCTCTCATGACTTGTGCAAATCCTGAATCCTTATTCCGCTGCGACCTATTTTGGGGGTGTTACAAATTGGTATTCAGAGCCAAGGTTATAGAGAACTAGGTTGCATATTTTACCTAGATTATAACTGTTTTTACAAACATTACATCACATTAACCTTTTCAATGTGCATACACGCTACTTGCTTACTTGCTTACACTACTTGCTTACGTGACTTATATATATATAATATTTATATAGATATATTATATATATATACTATATATTATATCATACTTACGTTTTAGTATATAACAGGATAATATAACGAACCTCATGAAACTTAAATGCCTGCATAATCCACCAAGAATGCCACCTATCTACAATTAATGCCACACCATCTCAAACTGAATCCACGTACCAGAATTAAAGCCACGTATTGCATCATACACGAATGACACGTAGACATTTATGTATCCACGTGTGCATTAATTTTGCCACGTATGCATTAGTGAAATCCAAGAAATAAATTAATCATAAAAAGCCTATTGCAAGATTTGAACCCTGGTCTAGGCACCCACAACAATTGTGTTTACCATTAGACCACAATGGTAGTTGTGGCAAGTTTTTAAAAAACATATACATAATAAATGGGAAAATTTTGGCAAATCAAAACTCATAAAAGGCATCTGATTATGTAATCTGAATTCAAAACAGAAACATATTTGTTCAAAAAATACCCCTGCAGACTTTAAAAAGCAAATCATATCATCAATCCCTACGAACCCGGACATGATTTATGAGCAATTATCCTATTCAAACAACAACAAAAACGCATGAGTCGGAACCCGATTTACTTTCACTTTATACACTAATCACAAATCGAATCAAGAAAGGAGAAAAAAAGGTGATTGAAAAGAGAGAAAGAGAGATAAGAGAGAGAGATGAGAGAAAAAAGATAGATTAGAAAAATAGATATTATGTGAGATAGATATTTTCATATGGAAAATATCTATATATATATCCCTACGA
>BQNB010063955.1:0-35493 GCA_026074375.1 Tanacetum coccineum | reverse complement strand
GGAGTGTAAAAAGTTGAAGAAGGAACTAGAAGACGCAGGGTCAAGCAACACACTTCTTTGTATGTAGAACGAGCGAGTTCAGAGAGATCTCTATTGGACTAGAGTTCAAGCTCATGAGTTCTACCGAGAGATGATTTGTAGGGGAGTTGTGTTTAAAGAAAGACCGAATGGGGCTATTGATGTTCCGGTTGAGGATAAGGAGAGTCCATCATCTAAGCTGCGGGGATCCTTTCGTGACTCTTAGTAGTTTAGTTTCATTAGTAGTATCTTTATTATGTAGTCACTAAACTGAATCCTCAGTTAGTAGACTTGATGTTATTGGTTATAATGATTTATATCATTTTGTGACACAATGCAACTACGTATTAACTCTTCTGTGATCAATAATGAATGACTATCTTTTGATTACTACTTGATGTTGTGTAATTATGGTTGTGATTGATTTGTCTTTGTACCATGTTATGAGTATATCATGTTATGAATGCTTATCAAGTTGTTTTCTGTATGACGTAACAGAATCATGCCTCTAAAGTCTGCACCTTTGACTTATGTTGTTGTTCGGCAAATGATTAAAGAAAGTGTCGATGCCGCTATCGCTGTTGAGCAGACAAGACAAGCGAATGTTGGGAGTAATGCTAGTAGATCTGGACAAGCTAGGGGTCAAGTTACCGCACTTGTTGCTCGAGAATGCACTTTTGTTAGATTCATGAAGTGTAACCCTGATAAATTCCATGGTACCGAAGGAGCTGTTGAGCTTAGGAGATGGTTTGAGAAAACATAGATGACTTTTAGGATAAGCGAGTGTGCGGAAGACAAGAAAGTTAAATTTGTCGTTGCTACACTGCAAGGACCTGCATTGACTTAGTGGAACTCTAAAGTCGCAATTTTGGGACTGGATGTTGCTAACCAAATGGGATGGACTGAGATGAAGAAATTGATGACAACAAAGTTTTGTCCTGCTGAAGAACTGCAAAGAATAGAAAATGAGTTGTGGAACCTGAAGGTCAAGGAGTATAACATGGTGGCTTATACTCAAAGATTTAATGAGTTAGCTTTGATGTGTCCAAGAATGGTCAAGCCAGAAAGTGTGAAAATTGATGCTTACATCCGAGGATTGTCTGATAACATCAAGGGTGAAGTTACTTCTACTAGGCCTACCAATTTGAATGAAGCTGTGCGTATGGCACATAAGTTGATGGAACAAAAGTTGCAAGCTAGGAATGAAAGGATTCCTGAAGGAAATAAGCGAAAGTGGGAGAACTTTCAAAGTGGAAACAGTAGTGGTAAGAGCAACCACAAGGATAACTCACGCCAATCTTCGTAGAATAATCAAAAGCAAGGGAACGTGCGGGCTATGACTACTGCTCTGAATGAGAGAAAGGTGTCTTCTGGATCACTTCCTGTTTGTAAACATTGTTTTACTCGCCATGTTGGTCAATGTACGATCAAGTGCCACAAGTGTGGAAAGATTGGGCACAAAGCGAGATATTGCAAGGAAAAGAATGTTGCCACGGGTGCAAACGCTCAGCCTATTTGGACTTGTTATGATTGTGGTGAGCAAGGTCATACGAGGAACCGATGCCCAAAGAAGGTCAAGTAAGAGGAAGTTGGAGAATCTTGTGGCCGAGCTTATGCGATTAAGGATGCTAAGTCGCAAGGTCCAAATGTGGTTACGGGTACGTTTCTACTCAATAACCGCTATGCTTCTGTTTTATTTGATTTTGGTTCTGATAGGAGTTTTGTGGACACTAGATTTAGTTCCATGCTTGATATCGTTCCAGTTAAAATAGATACTAGTTACGAGGTAGAAGTAGCCGATGGAAGGGTAGTTAGTACGAACACAGTTTTAAAAGGTTGCACTTTGAATTTATTGAACCATCTTTTTGAAATCGATCTCATGCCGATTGAGCTTGGTACGTTTGACGTTATAATTGGTATGGATTGGCTTGTCGAGCACGATGCCATTATCGTTTGTGGTGAGAAGGTTGTTCATATACCTTACGGGAATGAGACGTTGACAGTCGAAAGTGACAAAGGTATGTCCTGAATAAAAGTCACATCTTGTATTAAAGCTCGCAAGTATATCGAACGAGGTTGTCATTTGTTTTTGGCACATGTGACTGAGAAGAAATCAAAGGAGAAGCAAATGAAAGACGTGCCTGTAATTCGTGACTTTCCTGAGGTGTTTCCTGATGATTTGCCAGACTACCACCGCCGAGGCAAGTAGAATTTTGAATTGATCTAGTACTGGGGGCTGCACCTATTGCACATGCACCATATCGTTTGGCACCGTCTGAGATGAGAGAGTTGTCGGTACAACTACAAGATCTGTTGGAGAAAGGATTTATTCGTTCAAGTTCATCACCGTGAAGAGCACCGATGTTGTTCGTGAAAAATAAAGACGGGACTTTTCGAATGTGTATTGATTACTGCGAATTGAACAAGTTGACTATCAAGAATCGTTATCCTCTCCTGAGAATCGACGATTTATTTGATCAACTTCAAGGTTCGAGCGTGTATTCTAAGATCGATATGCGATCAGGGTATCACCAGCTTCGCATTAAAGAAGAGGACATTCTAATTACTGCATTTAGAACTCGGTATGGTCACTTTGAGTTCCAAGTGATGCCGTTTGGGCTGACAAATGCGCCTGCTGTGTTTATGGACTTGATGAACCGAGTATGCAAGCCATATCTTGATAAGTTCGTCATTGTGTTCATCAACGATATTTTGGTTTATTCCAAGGACAAATAAGAGCATGAAAGGCATTTGAAGATTATTTTGGAGCTACTTAAGAAGGAGCAATTGTATGCCAAGTTTTCAAAGTGTGATTTTTTGCTAGATTTTGTACAGTTTCTCGGTAATGTAATTGACAATAAAGGTATGCATGTTGATCCTGCCAATATTGAGGCAATAAAGAATTGGGCTGCTCCAACGACGCCAACTGAGGTGAGACAATTTTTAAGATTGCTTGGTTACCATCGAAGGTTTATTGAAGGTTTTTCATTGATTTCCAAGACTCTGACTATGGGGTAAAGAAGAAGAGGAAGCTTTTTATACACTGAAGCAGAAATTATGTAGTGCACCGATCTTAGTGTTTCCCGAAGGAATAGAAGATTTAGTGTTTTATTGTGATGCGTCACTTAAAGGTTATGGAGCCGTGTTGAATGTTGATGCAACGGGAAAAAGGTGATAGCATATGCTTCCTGATAATTGAAGACTCACGAAGAGAATTACACTACTCATGATTTAGAGTTGGGAGCTGTTGTTTTTGCTCTTAGGTTGTGGAGACATTATTTGTATGGAACGAAGTGGGTGGTTTTCACTGATCACAAGAGCCGACAATATATTCTGAATCAGAAAGAGCTTAACATGAGACAACGTCGCTGGATTGAGTTATTAAGCGATTATGATTGTGAGATTCGTTATCATCTTGGAAAAGCGAATGTAGTGGCTGACGCCTTAAGTCGAAAGGAAAGGATTAAGCCATTGTGTGTTCGAGCTTTGGTGATGACTGTTCATAACAATCTACCTAAGCAGATTATTGACGCTCAGAAGGAGGCAATGAAAAGGAAAAATGTAAGGGCGGAAAAGTTGAGAAGATTGATTAAGCAAATATTTGAGTTTCGCCCCGATGGAACGCGTTGTTTTGGAAATCGTGTTTGGTTTTCGCGATTCGATGGATTGAGGGATTTGATTATGCATGAGTCGCATAAGTCCAAGTATTCTATCCATCTGGGATCGGATAAGATGTATCAGGATCTGAAGCTGTTGTATTGGTGGCCGAATATGAAAGCTGATATCACCACGTATGTTAGCAAGTGTTTGACTTGTGCGAAAGTTAAAGCCGAGCATCAAAGACCATCTAGACTACTGCAACAACCTGAAATACCCGTGTGGAAATAGGAACGGATCACTATGGATTTCGTTTCTGGGCTTTCAAGGACGCCGAGTGGGTATGCTTCGATTTGGGTCATTGTCGATCGACTGACCAAATCAGCTTATTTCCTACCGATGAAGAAGAAGGATAGCATGGAGAAGTTGACGCAACTCTACCTAAAGGAAGTTATGTGTAGACATGGTGCCATTTCATGTCTAGATTCTGGAGATCGCTTCAGAAGGAGTTAGGGACAAATTTGGATATGAGTACCGCTTACCACCCTCAAACGGATGGTCAAAGCGAGAGGACTATACCAACGCTTGAAGATATGTTGCGTGACTGCGTAATTGATTTTGGAAGTAGTTGGGATTGACATCTGCCATTGGTCGAGTTCTCTTACAACAATAGTTATCACGCAAGTATTATGGCCGCGCCATTTGAGGCTTTGTATGGACATAAATGTAGATCACCTGTCTGCTGGAGTGAGGTTGGAGATAGCCAACTCATCGGTCCAGAATTGATTCGGGAAACAACAAAAAAGATTGTTCAAATTAAGAACCGCTTGTTGACTGCCCGTAGTCGCCAGAAAAGCTACGCGGATAGAAGATCTAAGCAGTTGGAATTTGAAGTCGAGGATATGGTACTGCTCGAGGTATCGCCGTGGAAGGGTGTTGTGCGTTTTGGAAAGCACAGAAAGTTGAGTCCACGTTACATTGGGCCATTCAAGATTCTAGCTAGAGTCGGTCCTGTGGCTTATACGTTGGAACTACCTGAAGAGTTGAAAGGGATTCATAGTACTTTTCATGTTTCGAATCTCAAGAAATGCTTAGCGGAAGGCGACATTGTCGTTTCGATGGATGAGATTCAACTTGATGATAAGTTGCACATGATTAAAGAGCCAGTGGAAATTGTTGATCGAGAAGTCAAGTAGCTTAAGCAAAGTCAGATACCTATCGTTAAAGTTCGTTGGAATTCGCAATGAGGTCCAGAACTTACTTGGGAACGTGAGGATCAGATTAAGAATAAGTACCCACATCTCTTTACGAGTAATGATGAAGCGAGGAAGAGTGGATAAGTCGAGTTGAGCATCGGGACGGCGCTCCCTAAAGGAGGGGAGAATGTAACAACTCGAGTTTCAGGTCAACGTTTATCCCGAGCTATGATAATTATTCTACCTACGAAATTGATTTTTAGTCATTTATGCTATATAAGTTTTGGTAAAAATTTCCATTTATTGGGATATTACAAGCCGTGATCGAGTTTCTATTTGTTTTTAGCGTCTGAGAAAGTTAGAAAAATTTATATTTTGCTCCGAGAGCGTGATTATTTTATTTTTGTATTTTATGGCTTTTCCCCCGTGTTTTTATAAAAAGCGTGTCAAGAATCGAGATTTACGTGATTTAACACTTTATTAAATGTTTTAAAATAAATTTAGTGGGACGGAATAAAAATATTTACGAATGTGGTGTGACCCGAGCTTTTTGGCCGACTAGAAAACAAAAGAAAACACCTTGGTACTTAATTTAAAGGACTTTAAGGAAGGAGGGACCATTTGTGTCAAAATGTCAAACTTATTTCCTATAAAATGAAGTGATACTTCCTCATTATCTCTTTTACAAAAAAAATTGTTCTCCTTGTCCTCCCTTTTGCACTCCACGACCAGCCACCCTCATAAACCACCCAAACCTGATGATTTTCCGACATGCAATACAATCCGATTATATTTTCTTAATCCTCTCATCAAGACCTACATATCCCACTAAGAAATTTATACATGCAATGGGTATTTTGTGAAATAGAAATTAGGTTGAGTTCTTGAAGTTTTGATCTAAAAGGAAGGTTTATTGGTGATAGATTAGTGTTATTTACAAGTGGGATTTATTGAAAAAGCTTTGGTTTTGGTTGTTGGGTTGAGTTCGAACCACGAACCAAAAGGGGAAACCAAAACGAGTTTTTGTGTTGATTTCTATTGTGTCAAGCTTGTTGTAAGTGTTCTATTTAAGCTTGTCGAATTGTTATTTTGAAGTTATTGTGTATTTATATGATATATGCTAATGGATTCAAGTGCAAAAATATTGAAAGTATATTTGGTTATTGATTGAAGTTTGGTGGTCTTAGTATACATAAATAAGCTAGATAAACATATTTTGATGGTTGTTTGAAGTCAAAAATGTTATTTTAAGGGGTTTTGTACTCGTCAAGTTTGACCAGAAAGTTTGACAGCCCCGTAGCGTGTCAAGAAATTTTCAAAATCTATTTTAGGCTTTGGAAAATGATAAAGTATGTTCTTAGGTTCGTTTTGATATAAAGTGGGTCTCGTAACTCTTAAAAACGAAGATTTTACGGCTAAATGAAGTTTGATAATTTTTGATGTAAAAGTCAACTACGAAGTTTGACTTTTGAAAGTTAAACTTGCGTATACTTTTGAATATGGTTTATAATGAGCACAGGGTTCGTAATGTTAGTTAATTAATGATGAAATATGAAGTTCGGATTATATTATCCTTACTTTCAACAACTTTCTAAAGATAGAAACTTTATGGTAAACGAAGCATAACGCAATTGTAATTGTTGTACATTTGTGGGTGCGTCGAACTAAAATGTTATGCGTCACATTTGGAGATTGTAGTATATGATTGTATATACGTAATAGTTATATAAATATATATAGAAGTATGCATTATATGAATTATTTTACTTTTAGTCACGTACCGCTATATATGCATTATATAGGTCGCGGTTGAGACGTAAAGTTATTTGCACTTGTTGATTTGATTTGATTGAATTGGATTCTTTTGCTTAAGGTGAGTTCATAGTCTCGCTTTTAAATCTTTTGATTGTTTTATAAACCCACGAGGGAGATACATGTTTGTTTTATAAATCGAACACATATGATTTTATGGTATGCTGGACTCGATTATGAGAATGTTTTCGCATAATTAGCTATTGTCAAAGTCCCTTATTTCATGAACTGTTAATCGCCTTGCGAGGTGAACGCTAATGCATTAAATAGATCTATTGGGTTTGACAACCCCGTCCGAGGTATGAATCCTTGTGAACACCCTGTCAAACAGACGTTTGTATTTAGAAGTGGTAGGTATATGACAATAATACCTTGTTCTGGAGCAAATTGATATATGAAAAGATATATGTATTGTAAACGTTCGGTGTCATGAGCTTATTGCGTGAAAGAAAAAAGATGTTATACATTGTATTCGTTGCAATGTTTTCCCGAGAACAAATTATGTGTTCAAAGATTATTACTTATTGATTATTTTAAACTCTATGAATTTCACTCAACAATTTTGTAGACGTTTTAAACATGTTTTATCCCAGGTAACCAAGGATGAAGGCAACGATGGTGTGGAGGTGTCGTGCATGTGATGATTTGGTGAAAGACTACTTGTGTGTTCCTTGTCTTTCAAAAACTATGTCTTAATGTGTTTTAAAACAATGTCTTTAATTTGAAATAATTGTCTTTCAAAGGTTGTAATGGTGTGGTTACGATTCCTGTGGGGACCTAAACGTATTTTCTCTGATTAAATAATGGAACACATGTTTGTAAAACATCTCATTTGGGTCGTTTTCTATTATCTTTGTGTATTGTTCTATTTAGTAACACCCATTGTAATTTCCGCTAAGTAATCCAAAAATGGGGGTGTTACACTACTACCACTAAGACTACTCAGTTTAGATATAACACTAACCAAAGCTACACGGTTTAGTGGTGTACAAACTCCTAATCAAGAATCTCATATAGCCTACTACTCCCTTTCAGACTCCTATCTCCTCTCCATCCTAGCAACATGATCTGTCAACTCCAATCGCTCACGCCTCTCCTTAGCAATCTGCCTCCTCAAATCATGGTTCTCCCTCTGATTATCATATATAGCATGCCAAATAGCTGCTCTCTGGGCATCAGTCTGACCTGCCCATGCCTCTAAAGCTAATACCGGCCTCCATATAGCACTAAATGTCATCGTAGCTCTCTTTTGCTCCCTCTCTAAACTCCTAAACCTATACCTCTACAAAAAGATCTCATCTCTAACCACCCCTGACCTAGTATACAACTCCCTAAGGTCTTGATCATAGCCCTCAAACAAGGTAGGTGGTAGTGCATCCAAACACTATGTATGATCATGGAGTATGCTCTCGTGAAGCTCTAACTGCGCCCCTACCTCTAAGAACTGATCCTCATTTACCGATATAGTGGCTGCTGGGGTAATCACTAGCGAAGCTATGCGTGACAGAACTACTGGGGATGATGGTGAAACTAGCAAGGAACCAGATGACCACTCAGGAGATGGCGGTGTCTAAACAGGTGCAAGTGGTGGTACATAAGTCGGAATGTCAGTGTAAACTCTGCCATCCTCGGGATCTACCCATGTAACCAGGGTGGGTTGTCTAAACGCAAATATCCTCTCTACTCCCTCATGATCTGGCACAGACCTAGAGATCTATCTTACCTCTAATGCACTGGCACCGATCCCTCTCCTAATGCCAACTCACGGCGTCTCAACGCCCCGTATCCAAGACCTAAAGGCTTGCTCACGGCTGTATCCACAACCGAAACTGCCTGCTGCTGACCCTCAGGTGCAGCCTCCTCCTCCTCTGAACCAGGACCCTCGTCCTCTAAACCATGACCCTCATCATCTAAACCATGGACCTCGTCCTCTAAACCATGGCCCTCTCTCTCGGCATCTGAATCCGAACTCTCATCCTTAGTCTCAATGTCTAAAATAAGCTCAGATGTGCCCCGATACCTCTTGCGTATGGGAAGGGTCAGAGGCGATGATGGTGATGGTGTCTCGTAAGAGGATCTATACCTCTTACAAAAGGAAGATGGAGACAAAGCAGCTGCCTCCGCTATTCGGGCTGACTTGCCCGAGGATAGGGTCGGCTATGTACGCACGGCCATACGTGCGGTCCTATGGTGGAACGAAACTCAAGTGGGTGTAGGCGTGGGTGAAGCATGAGTAAGTGGGTGATCAGATGATAGTGGTGCGATGGAATTCGATGAAGCTGAGGAATGTGATGGGGTGATCCTTGTAACCTTTGCCCTTTTTATGTTTTGAATATTTCATTTATAGTCCTTTGACTATTTAACTTTTGTCAAGTTTATTCAGATATTGTACCATGTTGACGGTGGTGATTTTATGAGAATTATGATGAATCATGGTTTATTGTGAATAATAATCCTTTTTAGAGGTTATTATTGGGTTATATGTATTCCGGGTGGTTTGACCCGTGAATGTTGAGAAATGCCGAAAAACAAGTCTGACACGTCCGTTAATGTCCAAGTGAGTTTTTTGAGGGTTTAAAGAGAAAATATGTCAAGTAAATACTCTAAGTTAATGGAAAAGTATTTTTAAGGTGAATAAAAATGCTAATTAACTTTGGGGAGTATTTTACGGTTGAGTTTTACGAGTATTTAAATGATCCTGACACGAAAAGAGAGACCCGAGACCACCTAGGATCCCATGGCCGGTTATGGGCCAAGAGGGGAGACAAGGAGGCCCTTTTTTAGCTTGGTTGTCTAAGGATAGTACCTACAAATATTCCACCTTGCATTTTGAAAACACATAGTATCATTTTGATCGCAAAAAAAATACTCTCACCTCTCTTTCTCTCCTTGCGCGTCCGAACCAAGCCACACACACACATAATATATTTTCAAACTTTGATCAAGAAAACATAAAGACATAAATATTTGGGGTTGACTCTAGTGTTCGGGTATTCATTTAAAGAACGTTTGGGTTGTTCGGTTCGTGTCAAAATCTACAAAATTGAAGATTTTCTTGTAAGTTTTCAAATTTAAATTTCGTTTGTCCTTTTGGGTTTATTTTGATGCATAGATGTTAGAATTTTTACTTAAAACATGATTTTTGAGTTTAGATAATATAATATTATTTTATTATTTAATTATTTTAATATAAATTCACTAGAAGACAAAAAATATAATTTTTCTCGAAACTTCTCTAATGTGTTTATTATGGTTAAACGTGTCATTTTCAACCAAGAATGATTATTTTTAGGGTGACTAAGGTTACCGAATAGACTTATCGAGATATATATTTATAATTATTTATTATAAATATTTACTTATATTACTTATCTAGTTCCTTTAAATAGTATAAATATGTACTGTTAAGATATCAGATTGAGATTATTATTGGGTGTTAACCATCACACCACTAAATTGTTGAGTACTTGTACAACGCGTTTAAACTCTATGCATCAAACGTGAAGATTGTTTTGGAAGTGAATGATTAAAATGGGACATAAACTGGACTAGGTCGTGTACCGACGTCGTTGCATTTGCTTGTGTGATTGAGATTTGGTTTCTAAAGGCTTGCTTGAGGTGATCGTAGCCCCACTTTTTACTGTTTTTTCGTTGGGGTAAAATGATACTCAAATAAGTTTTGAAATATTTTGAATTGAACTGTGCGAAATGTGGTTTTGTTTTTTGGACAAGTTATGTGCTTATGACTGCTATGTGAATGTATGTGTTGCATGATTATTGGATCGGCTGGGTACGCCTACCCTACTTTTGTATGATTATTAGATCGGTTGGGTACGCCTACCCTAATTTTGTATGATTATTAGATCGGTTGGGTACGCCTACCCTGCTATGTGTGAGGTCCTGCCCTAATTTAGTGCTCCAGCTGGTAGGCCCTTTAGGTGCGTAAGTGACATATGGTGATTGATTTGATGATTTGGTTTGCAGATATATTCATTGTCATATAGCACTATTTTCCACTGTTTGAGATATTGGCACAGCATTTAGGTTTAAGGTCAAACCTACGAGCTCATCAACATTATTGTTGACATTTTCGAGTATCAGTTTTAGGTGTGTCAAATCAAAGGTATGTGAATGGTATTGGAAGAGCAAAGGTGTAACCCAAGGGAATTGGGTCGAGATGGGTTTGATTATTAAATTTTGTCAAGACTTAACTTGTAAAGATTCATGTAAATCCAAGTTTCAGTAATGTAAATTGTAAAGTGTATGATTTTTGTGAATATTTTGCTTTGAGTTCGAGGATTTCGATCCCCTAAGTGGGCTATTTTGAATTGTAAGTGTTTTTTTGGATTTGGATAGTGATATTGGGACAATCACCCCGAGGTTGTTTCGAGGGGTTGATGGTTTTCGTAACACTTGAAGGTTCTATGCATTGTAGTTTTGCTGCTATATTTGTTATCTTGTTTAATGATTGATCATTATGTTGGGGCATTCCTGCGAGTTTCGCGGCCATTTGTCGGGGTGTGACAGATTGGTAATCAGAGAGCCAATGGTTATAGAGAAGCTAGGTAGATTGGTTCTAGACCAAAATACCCTACAGATCCGAAGATTAGTGTTGCGTATAATATCAATGGTGCGCGGAATGTTTCGCTTTTTGCTTGGTCTTTTCGAGTAGTTGCGGTTGGGGTGGCTTTATTTAATGTCAGTCATTGAAATGTGTGAGCTCAATATTGAGTACGACTGGGAAAGGATGCGAATATAAGTACGGTGGCCAACATAGTTAAAAGCATATCACAACTTACTCATACTTAGTAATGTCGTTCACACAAATCGATGTTGACACCATAAGGTGGTATTGTGTGTATAGTCATATATAGAGTAAGAAATTCTATATATGTGTTAGTTTTCCCATCTACTTAACGTTGCTCACGTTCTCCCTCGTGTAGATAATGCCGCTAAGGATGAAAACCCGAAGTGCTGGCCGGCTTGCTGCCGAATCACAAGGAGGGGGAGCAGGTAGACGGGTTGGTAGGGGTGGTGGAAGGGGTAAAAGACCTAGGGGAGGTAATGATGAGCATGTTAATGAGTTGAATGGTCAGGGGGGTGACCAAGGAATAGGAGCTAATAGGGGTGTAGAAGGAGTTAATGGGAATGTAAAGGGAGTCAATGGGGGAGCACAGCACCCGACTTCTCGATGATCATTGCCCAATAATTGCAGAACCTTTTACCCGCCATGCTAGCTCAGGTTAGTAACCAAGGCAATGTTGGAAATCAAAATGGTAATGTGGTTAATGAGAATGTTTAGGAGAACGTTAGGAATGTGTTAGTGAATGGCAACCGGGTAGGTTGTTCATATAAGGAGTTCTTAGCTTGTAATCCTAAGGAATATGATGGTAAAGGAGGTGTTGTAGTTCTTACTCAATGGATCGAGAATATGGAGAATGTGCAAGATATGAGTGGTTGTAGTATTGACCAAAAAGTGAAATACACAGCTGGTTCATTTGTGGGTAAGCCTTTAACGTGGTGGAACTCTCAGATCCGCACGCTAAGCCGGGAAGTTGATGTTTGTATGTCATGGAATGACTTTAAGTTTATGATGATAGAAGAGTTTTGTCCTAGTCATGAGATGCAAAAGTTGGAAACAGAGTTGTGGAATCACGCCAAGGTCGGGGCTGGCCATGCTGCGTATACTGATAGGTTTCATGAGTTGGCGAGATTAGTTCCTCACTTAGTTACTCCTGAAAGTAGAAAGGTTAAGAGGTATGTGTGTGGCCTTGCTCTACAGATCCGTAGGATGGTTGCAATAACTGAGCCAAAGACTATGCAGAAGGCGGTGCAAATTTCTGGTGCACTGACCGATAAGGCTGTTAGGAATGGATCATATAAGAAGGTTGAGAAGAGAGGAAATATGGGGGAATCTAGCAAGGATAAGAATGGTAGGGATGATAATAAGAGGACTGGGACTGGTAATGCTTTTGCTACTACGGTAAACCCTATAGGAAGAGAGAATACGGGTACTTGGCCCAAGTGTACCACCTGCAATTCCTATTATGCACCCGGAGGGCCTTGTCGCACATGCTTCAATTGTAATCGCCCGAGTCATTTGGCAAAGGATTGTAGAGGTGTGCGTAGGAATGTGAACCCAGTCAATTTTAGAAACCCAAATGTTAGGGCATGTTATGAGTGTGGTAGTACCGACCATGTCAGGCCAGCTTGTCCTAGATTGAATAGGGCGCAAGGACCGGGAGGAAATCGTCCAAACCAAGTTATTGCTAATAACGAGGGTCAGGGTCATGGAAACTAAGGGAACCAACCTAGGGGTAGGGCATTCATGTTGGGAGCAGTGGAAGCTCGCCAGGATCTGAACATTATGACGGGCACGTTTACTTTAAACGATCATTTTGCCACTACGTTGTTTGACTCTGGTGTCGAGCCTAGTGAATTAGGTTTCAGGTATGAGATTGAAATAGCTAGCGGGCAGCTAATAGAGATTGATAAGGTTATTAAGGGATATAAACTAGAAATCGAGGGTCATGTCTTTGACATCGATTTAATACCATTCGTGCATGGAAGTTTTGATGTGATTATAGGTATGGATTGGTTGTCCAATCATAAGGCTGAAATAATTTGTCATGAGAAAGTAGTGAGGATACCACTACTTGATGGCAAGGTGCTTAAAGTACTAGGAGAGATACCGAAAGAGAAAGCGAGACTTTTAATGAGTACTAAGGCTGGAGATAAGAAACAAGAAGAGATTGTTATGGTTATAGATTTTCCCGAGGTATTTTCGGATGACTTATCTGTATTGCCGCCTCTTAGGGAAATTGAGTTTCGGATTGAGTTAATCCCTGGAGCAACGCCGGTTGCAAAGTCTCCCTATCGGTTGGCACCTTCTGAATTAGAGGAGTTGTCAGGACAACTCAAGGAACTCCAAGCCAAAGGTTTCATTCGACCAAGCTCATCGCCTTGGGGAGCGCCGATATTGTTTGTGAAAAAGAAGGATGGTTCTTTTTAGGATGTGTATTGACTATAGAGACTTTAACAAGTTGACTATTAAGAATCATTATCCGCTTCCTATGATTGATGGTCTATTTGATCAACTGAAAATGTCGTAGTTTTTCTTTAAGACAGATCTTAGGTCGGGATACCATCAGCTGAGAGTGCACGAGGATGACATTCCAAAGACTGCGTTTAGAACTCGTTATAGACATTTCGAGTTCACAGTAATGCCCTTTGGTCCAACTAACGCACTAGCGGTATTAATAGATTTGATGAATAGAGTTTGTAGGCCTTATCTTGATAAGTTTGTGATAGTGTTTATAGACGATATCTTAATATACTCTAAGACTCAAGAGGAGCATGTAGAACACTTAAGGTTAGTCTTGGAATTGCTTAAGAAGGAGAATCTGTATGCTAAGTTTTCTAAGTGTGAATTCTGGCTAAGAGAAGTACAGTTTCTTGGGCATGTGGTAAATGGTAATGAGATTCAAGTAGACCCTAGTAAGATTAAAGCTGTTAAGAATTGGAAAGCCCCTAAAACTTCGACTGAGGTTCGCTCGTTCTTAGGAATAGCTGGATATTACCGTAGGTTAATGGAGAAATTTTCTAAGATAGCTAAGTCTCTTACTATCTTGACTCAAAAGAGTAAGACTTTTGATTAGGGTGAGGAACATGAATTGGCATTTCAAACCTTGAAGGATAAGTTATATAATGCGCATGTTCTAGCTCTCCCTGATATACCGGAAGACTTTATAGTGTATTGTGATGCGTCCGGGATAGGACTAGGCTGTGTGTTAATGCAAAGAGGTAAGGTGATAGCCTATGCGTCTAGGCAGTTGAAAATTGATGAGAATAATTATACGACCCATGATTTAGAATTGGGTGCGGTTGTGTTTGCACTTAAGATCTGGAGGCATTATTTATATGGGACAAAGAGTGTCATCTATACGGACCATAAGAGTCTTCAGCATATCTTTAGTCAGAAATAGTTGAATATGCGACAGCGTCGCTGGATAGAGTTGTTTAGTGATTATGACTGTGAGATTCGCTATCATCCTGGTAAGGCGAATGTGGTGGCTGATGCCCTAAGTAGAAAGGAAAGAGTAAAACCTAAGAGAGTTAGAGCTATGAATATGACCCTTCAGTCGAGTATTAAGGATAGGATACTGGCGGCTCAGAAGGAGGCTGTGGATGAGTCTGCAGGATTGCAGAAAGGTTTGGATGAGATGATAAAACAGAGAAGTGATGAGACTTTGTATTACCTGGATCGAATACGGGTTCCTTTGAATGGTGAACCCAAATAATGGATGAAGCCCATAGGTCGAAGTACTCTGTACACCCAGGAGCTGATAAGATGTATTATGACCTTAAAGATAAGTATTGGTGGCCTGGAATGAAGAAAGATATAGTTGTGTATGTTAGTAAGTGTTGACTTGTTTAAAGGTTAAGGCTGAGCATCAAAGGCCGTTTGGCTTGCTCCAACAACCTGAGATTCCCGAATGGAAATGGGAAGGAATAGCTATGGATTTTGTGACTAAGTTGCCTAAGACTAGTAGTGGGCATGACACAATCTAGGTCATTATGGACCGATTGACTAAGTCTTCTCATTTTCTACCTATGTGTGAGGATTATAAGATGGATAGGTTGGATAGATTGTATTTGAATGAGATAGTTGCTAGACATGGTGTGCCGATCTCGATCATATCGGATCATGATAGTCGTTTCACATCAAGGTTATAGCAGTCAATGCAAGAGGCATTAGGAACTCGGTTGGACATGAGTACGTCTTACCACCCTCAGACCGTTGGTCAGAGTGAGTATACTATTCAGACTTTGGAAGACTTGCTTAGAGCGTGCATCCTGGAATTTGGAGGAAGTTGGGATGTTCATCTTCCGTTGGTTTAGTTTTCGTATAATAATAGTTATCATTATAGTGTGAGATGTGCGCCGTTTGAGGCATTGTATGGTAAAAAGTGTCGTTCGCCAATTATGTGGGCTGAAGTTAGAGAGGGTCATTTGATAGGACCTGAGTTAGTGCAAGGGACTACTGAGAAGATCCCGTAGATTAAGGGTAGACTTAAGGCTGCGCGTGATCATCAGAAAAGTTATGCTGATAAGAGAAGAAAGCCTCTAGAGTTTAGTGTAGGTGGCTATGTCTTGCTCAAAGTGTCGCCTTAGAAAGGTGTTGTACGCTTTGGGAAGAAAGGGAAGTTAGCACCTAGATTTGTTGGACCTTTTGAAATCATTGAGAAGGTAGGCCCGGTGGCCTACCGGTTAGATTTACCTGAGGAGTTGAATGGTGTTCATGACACGCTCTACGTATCAAACCTTAAGAAGTGTTTGGCTGATCCAACACTGTAAGTGGCTTTGGATGAGATCCAAGTTGATGCTAAGTTGAATTTTGTGGAAGAACCTGTGGAAATTTTAGAGAGAGAGTTTAAGAAGTTGAAAGGGAGTAGAATTGCCATTGTTAAGGTACGATGGAATTCGAAATGTGGTCCTGAATTCATGCGGGAACGTGAAAACCAGATGAACCTGAAGTACCCGCATCTATTTAGTGCTGATAGTAGTTGAATTTCAAGGTCAAAATTCTTTTAAGGGGGTAGAATGTAACCTTTGCCCTTTTTGTGTTCTGAATATCTCATTTATAGTTCTTTAATTATTTGACTTTTGTCAAGTTTATTCAGATATTGTACCGTGTTGACGGTGGTGATTTTATGAGAATTGTGATGAATTATGGTTTATTGTGAATAATAATCCTTTTTAGAGGTTATTATTGGGTTATTTGTATTTCGGGTGGTTTGACCCTTGAATGTTGAGAAACGCCGAAAAACGAGTCCGACACGTCCGTTAATGTCCAAATGAGTTTTTGAGGGTTTAAAGAGAAAATATGTCAAGTAAATACTCTAAAGTTAATAGAAAAGTATTTTTAAGGTGAATAAAAATGCTAATTAACTTTGGGGAGTAATTTACGGTTGAGTTTTATGAGTATTTAAGTGATCCCGACACGAAAAGAGAGACCCGAGACCACCTAGGATCCCATGGCCGGTTATGGGTCAAGAGGGGAGACAAGGAGGCCCTTTTTTAGCTTGGTTGTCTAATGATAGTACCTACAAATATTCCACTTTGCATTTTGAAAACACATAGTATCATTTTGATCTCAAAAAAATAATACTCTCACCTCTCTTTCTCTCTTTGTGCGTCCGAACCAAGCCACACACATACATAATATGTTTTCAAACTTTGATCAAGAAAACATGAAGACATAAATATTTAGGGTTGATTCTAGTGTTTGGGTATTCATTTAAACAACGTTTGGGTTGTCCGGTTTGTGTCAAAATCTACAAAATTGAAGATTTTCTTGTAAGTTTTCAAATTTAAATTTCGTTTGTCCTTTTGGGTTTATTTTGATGCATAGATGTTAGTTGTACAAGTTGATCGTTTTGAAAATTAATTTTTGGAAACGAAACAGATAAAAAAAGGGGTGTTTGATATTGTGGTTGTGATGGTTGAATAATATATGTTGCTAGATAGCTTATTTTTTATAATAGCTTGTATAGCTTATTGCGGGCTTATTTTTAAGCATTTATTGGCTTATTTTGAGCTTATGGCTCACGGCTTGAAGTAAAATCACAAGGGATATGATTTTGATTATTTACTTTAATTTTCGTATATTCGTGGACTATTTTTATGGCTTATGATGATAGCCGGATTTATATCGTATCTTACTAATCCTATTTAAGGCGTATGGTATTGGTTTTGGAGCTTTGGGCTCACGGCCCAATAAGCACAAATAAGCTACGGCTTATTTGACGGCTTATTGTGGTCCAGGTAATTTTCTACATATTAGTATTATATATGTTATTGGGCCTTGGTTTTAGGTTTGGATCGTATTTTGGACTGTAAATACCTTAATGGACCCTTATTGGGCCTTAAAGCCAAATAGTACTAATAAGCGACATTTAGTTGTTTTGGAAGTTTTGGCAAACTTTTGGGAATTAAAAAAATACTTGTAAATTTATATTGAAAGTCATTTTGAGAAAGCGTTTTGTGAAAACATCGTGAAATGTGATTTTTGGAATTGGTTCGGAAAGTGCCGAAATTGTGAAAAGTGTTTTGAAATTAAGGTTTGGAACTTTGGAAAACGTTGTATAAACGTATGAGTCATGTCGAAAATTCGTAAAAAGTCTATACTTAGAATTTTTACTTAAAACATGATTTTTGAGTTTAGATAATAAAATATTATTTTATTATTTAGTTATTTTAATATAAATTCACTAGAAGACGAAAAATATATTTTTTCTCGAAACTTCTCTAATGTGTTTATTATGATTAAACGTGTCGTTTTCAACCAAGAATGATTATTTTTAGGGTGACTAAGGTTACCGAATGGACTTATCGAGATATATATTTATAATTATTTATTATAAATATTTTCTTATATTACTTATCTATTTCCTTTAAATAGTATAAGTATGTACTGTTGAGATATCAGATTGAGATGATTATTAGGTATGTCGTCAACCATCACACCACTAAATTGTTTTGAGTACTTGTACAACGCGTTTAAACTCTATCCATCAAACGTGAAGATTGTTTTGGAAGTGAATGATTAAAATGGGACATTAATTGGACTAGGTCGTGTGCGAACGTTATTGCATTTGCTTGTGTGATTGAGATTTGGTTGCGAAAGACTTGCTTGAGGTGAGTTCTCGTAGCCCCACTTTTTACTGTTTTTTCGTTGGGGGAAAATGATACTCAAATGAGTTTTGAAATGTTTTGAATTGAACTGTGCGAAATGTGGTTTTGTTTTTTAGACAAGTTATGTGTTTATGACCGATATGTGAATGTATGTGTTGCATGATTATTGGATCGGCTAGGTACGCCTACCCTACTTTTGTGTGATTATTGGATCGGCTGGGTACGCCTACCCTAATTTTGTGTGATTATTGGATCGGCTGGGTACGCCTACCCTGGTATGTGTGAGGTCCTGCCCTAATCTAGTTCTCTAGCTGGTAAGCCCTTTAGGTGCGTAAGTGATATATGGTGATTGATTTGATGATTTTGTCAAAAAATAAAAGTGTATGATCCTTGTATCTTGTGGATGAAGGGTATGTCGATCCCCGTGTTTTCACCCACTGACGAGGTGTGGACAGAATGGTTCAGCGCTAAGTTATAGAGAATTCTGGTTTTTATAAAATTAAAATAAAAGACGAAAACTATAACAAAATTAAGTTTTTGTTTCATAAAACCTCGAACACGCGAAAGTCAAAATAACCGAGCAGTTCATGTTAGTTCTTGAATTTACACATTGCCGATCAACTATGCTTAATTCATGAAAAGCTATGAAATGATAGGGTTAATTTTCTTTAGTTATGTTAGAGGAGGGAATGGATGTGTGAGTAGTAAGACCACCTGAAAATGAGTTGACCTCGTACATGCATACCGTATGATGTGATTGGATGAGATATGAGAATGCTTGCGTGCATTGGAATTAAATGATTTGTGATATCTCTTGTCGTCTTAGTTGCATGCATTTGATTGTTAGATGATTTGTGATATCTGTGTCGCCCTTAGTTGCATGCATTGGATTGTTAGATGATTTATGATATCCGTGTCGCCCTTAGTTGCGTGCATTAGATTGTTAGATGATTTGTGATGTCTGTGTCGCCCTTAGTTGCGTGCATTGAATTGTTAGATGATTTGTGATATCTATGTATCCTTAGTTGTGTACATAGGATTGTTAGTTGATTGATGATCCCATGATGCCTTGGTTGTGCATGCATTGGGTTGATGGTTGATTTGTGTTGCCATGTGGCTATAGTAGTGCGAGCCTTAAATGATTAGGTTCGATTTTAGTTTTCCATGCTGCCTTAGTTGCGCAAGCATTGGACGGAAGGATTGGCCCGTAGTTCCTTATATGCAATAAATAGGTTGCATGTTGCTTGAGAGGTTAGTAGACTTATTGCGGTAGCGACGATGATTGATTATGTGTTTTAATGGTTATGATGTTTATGAGTTATGGTTATTTTGGGTGTGCTATGTTCAGGGTTGAACGTTGCTGGGTGATTGATTTTGTTCTATGTTTCTTTTTTTTGCTTTTTTTGTATGTGTTTGGTATATTTGTTATATATATCAGGATATATATATTTATATATATATATATTATATTATTTATTTATAATATATATATATATATATTATATATATTGTATATATATATATTCATATATATATATATACGTATATACAGATAAGAACATCTAGTTTCAAGCGTTATGTTGATTTGTATATGTAAGCAGAGTTATGCTATTAATTTGAGTATTAATATCGTATGGGAGTTTCGTGGATCTTTGGATAGTAGGAATCGTCATGCTGAGATCTTTATCGGTAATACTTGGCTGACATGCTTGCCTTGCAATGCTCTATATGTCGCCATTGATACTCGTATTTTACTATTGCTTATATCTAAGTAAGCCTATACTTTGGTCTTCTATTTTGGACGCGTCCTAACATTGAGTTGTCGGACGACCAATGTCAAAAGTTTGAATATTTTGGGTTATTGTGGTAATAAAATATTTTGTTAAAGAGCTTGTTAAGGGGTTATTTTAAAAGTTTTGCTTATAAGCTAGGTTATAGCTTATTTGGTTTGGTTTGGTTTTGGTGTGGGCTAGGCCCAACTGAGTGGTTGTTTGGTTCGGTCTCGGTTCGACAAGGGAAGTGGGCTCGGCCCTATGGTTTCAGCTTATCAAATAAGGCTCTGTACGATTTATCTGGAGGTTTGACTTTTGGCTGATGGGTAATGGTTTGCGGCCGTATTCGATGTTCGACTTATTTGTTTCTTGCTTAATAGCCTTAGGATTAAATTTAGTTCCGAACTCTCATATTGATCTCGGTTATTTTGATTAGGCTTATATAAGCTTATAGCTTATTTTAGCTTCGGCTTATATTTAACTTATGATGATTCGGCTTATAATCGTATTATAATATTTGGCTTATTGCTTATTTTGGATTCGGCTTACGTTCGGCTTAGTGAACCGCGACTTGTTTTGGGTCGGCATAATGGGCTTAAGGCCTATTGGACCTTGGTTTATAATTTGTGCTTGTAGAAATTATTATGAGTATTATATTGTGTATATATAAACTTAGCTATATATATTATTATAATATATATCTATATAATATTATATTATTTTATATATATATATATATATATATATGAGTTTTCCCGCCTACCTAACGTTACCTATGTTCTCCCTTATGTGGATAACGCCGCCGAGGGTTATGACCCGAAGTGCTGGCCGGCCTGCTGCCGAATCACTAGGAGGGGAACGGGTGAACGGGTTGGTAGAGGTAGAAGGGGTAGAAGACCTAGGGAAGGTAATGATGAGCGTGTTGATGAATTGAATGGTCAAGGAAATGACCAGGGTTTGGGGAGCTAATGGGGGTGTAGAGGGAGTCAATGGGAATATAGAGGGATCCAATAGGGGTGCACCCGACTTCTCAACGATCATTGCCCAGCAATTGCAGAACCTCTTACCCGTCATGTTGCTCAGGTTAGTAACGAAGGGATGTTGGAATTGGAATGGTAATGTGACTAATTAGAACTGTGGGAACGTGTTGGTAAATAACAACCAAGTAGATTGTTCGTATAAGGAGTCCTTAGCTGTAACCTTTAGGAATATGATCAAAAGTTAAAATACACTGGTAGTTCATTTGTTGGCAAGGCGTTAACGGGGTGGAACTCTCAAATCCATACGCGAAGCCGAGAGATTGTTGTAGGTATGTCATGGGATGACTTTAAGGTGTTGATGAGGAAAGAGTTTTGTCCTAGCAATGAGATGCAGAAATTAGAAACTAAGTTGTGAAAGCAAACCATGGTCGGGGCTGGCCATGTTGCGTATACTAACAAATTTCATAAGATTGATGGATTAGTTTGAGACTTGTAGTAGGAGAGTGGTAATCTGAGATTGATGAATTTGGTATAAGATTCGTAGTATGAGATCGGTAATATGAGATTGTTGGGATTAATATGAGATTGTAGTGCAAAATTTGAAGTATGAAATTGTATAAGATTGGTGTGAGTTTTGGTTAGGACTTTTGTATGTCACAAATGAGTAGTTTAGAACTTTTCTAAGATAGCTAAGTCGCTTACTGTCTTGACTCAGAAAAGTAAGACCTTTGACTAGGGAGAGAAGCAAGAGAATGCATTTCAAACTTTGAGGGATAAGTTAGGCAATGCACCCGTTCTAGCTCTCCCCGATGGACCGAAAGATTTTATGGTATATTGTGATGCGTTTGGGATAGGACTAGGCTATGTGTTAATGCAAAGAGGTAAAGTGATAGGTTATGCATCTAGGCAATTAAAAATTCACGGAATAATTATACGACCCGTGATTTGGAATTGGGTGCGGTTATGTTTGCACTTAAGATCTGGAGACATTATCTGTATGGGACAAAGAGTGTCATCTATACGGACCATAAGAGTCTTCAGCATATCTTTAGTCAGAAAGAGTTAAATATGCGACAGCGTCGCTGGATAGAGTTGTTTAGTGATTATGAATGTGAGATTCATTACCATCCTGGTAAAGCAAATGTGGTGGTTGATCCCTAAGTAGAAAGGAAAGAGTAAAGCCTAAGAGAGTTAGAGCTATGAATATGACCGTTCAGTCGAGTATCAAGGATAGGATACTAGCGGCTCAGAAGGAGGTCGTGGATGAGTCTGCAGGATTGCAGAAAGGTTTAGATGAGATGATTAAACTTAGGAATGATGGAGCATTGTATTACCTGGAATAAAAAAGGATATAGCTGTGTATGTTAGTAAGTGTTTGACTTGTTTAAAGGTAAAGGCTGAGCATCAAAGGCCATCTGGCTTGCTCCAGCAACCCGAGATTCCCAAATGGAAATGGGAAGGAATAGCTATGGATTTTGTGACTAAGTTGCCTAGGATAGTTATAGGATTACACAATTTGGGTCATTGTGGACCGTTGACTAAGGTCTACTCATTTGTCTACCATGCGGAGGTTTATAAGATGGATAAGTTGGCTAGATTGTATTTGAATGAGATAGTTGCTAGACATGGTGTGTCGATCTTGATAATATCGGATCGTGATAGTCGTTTCACATCAAGGTTTTGGCAGTCAATGCAAGAGGTATTAGAAACTCGGTTAGACATGAGTACGGCTTATCATTCTCAAACTGATGGTCAGAGTGAGCATACTATTCAGACTTTAGAATACATGCTTAGAGCATGTGTCTTAGACTTTGGAGGAAGTTAGGATGTTCATCTTTCGTTGGTTGAGTTTTCGTATAATAATAGTTATCATTCTAGTGTGAGGTGTGCGCCATTTAAGGCTTTGTATGGTAGAAAGTGTCGTTCCCCGATTTTGTGGGCTGAAGTTAGAGAGGGTCATTTGATAGGACCTGAGTTGGTTCAACAAACCACTAAGAAGATCATGCAGGTTAAGGATAGACTTAAGACTGGGCATGACCATCAAAAAAGTTATGCTGATAAGAGGAAAAAGCCTCTAGAGTTTAGTGTGGGTGACTATGTCTTACTCAAAGTGTCGCCTTAGAAAGGTGTTATACGCTTTAGGAAGAAAGGGAAGTTAGCACCTAGATTTGTTGGACCTTTTGAGATTATTGATAAGGTAGCCCCTATGGCCTATCGGTGAGATTTGATTAAGGAATTAAATGGTGTTCATGATACGTTCCACGTGTCGAACCTTAAGAAGTGTTTGGCTGATCCAACACTGAAAGGGCCTTTGGATGAGATTCGAGTTGATAAGTTAAATGTTGTGGAAAAGCCTGTGGAAATTTTAGAGAGAGAGTTTAAGAAGTTGAAGCGGAGTAAAATTGCCATCCTCAAGGTTCGATGGAATTCGAAACGTGGTCCTGAATTCACGTGGGAACGTGAAGGATCAGATGAAATTGAAATACCCGTATTTGTTTATTGATATTAGTGGCTGAATTTCAGGGTTGAAATTCTTTTAAGAGGGATAGAATGTAACCTTTGCCCTTTTTGTGTTATGAATATTTCGTTAATAGTCCTTTGACTATTTGACTTTCGTCAGTATATTCAGATTTTGTACCGTGTTGACGGTAGTGATTTTATGAGATATGTGATGATTTGAGGTTTATGGTGATTAATAATCCCTTTTGGAAGGTATTATTGTGATATTTGTATTCCGGGTGGTTTGACCCATGAATGTTGAGAAATGCCGAAAAACGAGACTGACACGTCCGTTAATGTCCAAATGAGTTTTTGAAGGGTGTAAAGTGAAAATATGTCGTGTGAATACTCTAGGTTAATGGAAAAGTATTTTTAAAGTGAATAAAAATGCTAATTAACTTTGGGGTAAATTTTACGGTTGAGTTTTACGAGCTTTTAAGTGATTTCGACACGAAAAGAAAGACCCGACACCCCTAGGATGTCAAATCCGGTCAAATGGTCAAGAGTGGAGACAAAAAGGATTTTTTTTAGCTAACTTGTCTAAGGATGTACATAAGATACCATTTTCTTCCCAAAATCTTTATCATTTCATTTTCAAAAAAAAACACACACCTAAGAGTGTGTGTGTGTGTGTGTTCGTCTGACTTCACTAACAAGAAAACACCATAAATTTTCTATCTTTGATCGAGAACGTGATATTCCGGGTTGATAAGAGTGTTTGGGTATTCATTTAAACAACGTTTGGGTTGTCTGGTTCGTGTCGAAATCTACAAATTTGAAGATTTTCTTGGAAGTTTTCAAATTTAAATTTTGTTTGTCCTTTTGGGTTTATTTTGATGCATAGATGTTAGTTGTACAAGTTGATCGTTGTGAAAAATTGATTTTTAGAAGCAAAACAAAAGAAAAAGGTGTATTTGGTTTTTGTAAAAAGAATAGGAAAAAGAGGGTTTTTGTAGTTTTGATGCCGTGGTCGTGATGGTTGAATAATATATGATGCTAGATAGCTTATTTTTTATAATAGCTTGTATAGCTTATTCGGGCTTAAATTTTAAGCTATTTCTTGACTTATTTAGGCTTATATGCCACGTGTAGTTTCCCAAAATCACTAGAAAAGTGATTTTGATTATTTTTGTGTTATGACGTATGTTGTGGGCTATTTTTGAGGCTTATGGTAGTAACCAAATGCGATACGTAGCTTAATAGCTTATTTTCAAGCTTAATATGCGTATTTTGCAGCTTATGGGCCCGCGGCCCAATAAGCTATTTAAGTCGTGGCTTAATGGGAGGACTTATTGTGGTTCGGATTATTTTCTATGTATTAGTATGAGCTTATTTATGTTATTGGGCCTTGGTTTTGGGCTTGGACCGTATGTTGGAAGTGTAAATACCTTAATGGACCCTTATTGGGCCTTAAAGCCCAATCAGTGATATTTAGTCGTTTTCGGAGTTTTGACTAACTTTTAGGAATTTAAAAATACTTGTGAAGTTATATTGAAAGCCTTTTGAGAAAGCGTTTTGGGAAAATATCGTAAAATATGACTTTTGGGATTTGGTTTGGAAAGTGTCGAACTTGTGAAAAGTGTTTGGAAATTAAGGTTTGAAACCTTGGAAAACGTTGTATAAACGTACGGGTCATGTCGAAATTTCGTAAAAAGTCTATACTTAGAATTTTTACTTAAAACATGATTTTTGATTTTAATAATAAAATATTATTTTATTTATTTAATAAATTCACTAAAACACGAAAAATATAATTTTTCTCAAAACTTCTCTAACGTGTTTATTATGATTAAACGTGTCATTTTCAACGAAAGGATGATTATTTTGGGGAGACTAAGGTTACCGAATGGACTTATCGAGATATATTTATAACTATTTATTATAAATATTACTTATATTACTTATCTATTTCTTTAAATAGTATAAGTATGTATCGTGGAGATATCAGATTGATATGATTATTGGGTATGTCGTCAACCATCACATCACTAAACTATTTTGAGTACTTGTACAACGCGTCTAAAACTCTATGCATTAAACGTGAAGATTGTTTTTGGAAGTGAATGATTAAAATGGGACATTAACTGGACTAGGTCGTGTGCGGACGTCGTTGCATTTGCTTGTGTGATTGAGATTGGGTTGCTAAAGGATTGCTTGAGGTGAGTTCTCGTAGCCCCACTTTTTACTATTTTTCTGTTGGGGGAAAATGATACTCAAATGTGTTTTGAAATGTTTTGAATTGAACTGTGCGAAATGTGGTTTTGTTTTTGGGACAAGTTATGTGTTTATGACTGCTATGTGAATATTTTGTGATTAGATCGGATGGGTACGCCTACCCTATTGGATCGGATGGGTACGCCTACCTAGTGATTGTAATTATGGGAGCGGATGGGTACGCCTACCCAGGTTTGTGTGAGGTCCTGCCTTAATATAGTGCTCCAGCTGGTAGGCCCTTTAGGTGCGTAAGTGACATATTATGATTGACTAGCTGTGGTGTTATGTCTTGGATTGTGATTGACTAGCTGTGGTGCTATGTGTTAGATTGTAGTGACTAGCTGTGGTGCTATGTCTTGGATTGTGTGCATAAATATTCACTGTCATATAGCACTATTTTCCACTGTTGAAATATTGGCATAGCTTTTGGGTTTAAGGTCAAACCTACAAGCTCACCAACATTATTGTTGACGTTTTCGAGTATCATTTTCAGGTGTGTCAAAATCAAAGGTATGTGATTGATATTGGAAGATGTAACCCAAGAGGACTGGGTAGAGATGGACGTGGTTGAATTATGTTAAGTTTTTAACTTATAAATTTCTGTAAACTTCAGTTTTATGAATGTAAATCATAAAGTGTATGATCTTGTATCTTGTGCGATGAAGGGTATCGTCGCATCCCGTGTTTCCGCCGCTGATGGGGTGTGACATCACGTACCAAAATGGAACATTTAAGAAAGTACATTGCAGTTGATGGTCTTCGTAACACTTGAAGTTTATGCATTGTAGTTTTCTCTATATTGTATCTTGTGTTATGATTGATCATTATGTTGTATTCACGAGTTTCTGCCGTTGTCGGGGTGTGACAATCCTAGTATCTGATGGCTCCGAAACCTCAAACTCCTCACCAGTAAGGGGTGCCCTAGAAACTAATGGCTGAAACTCCTCTACCTCTAAGGGAGACTCCCCTGGCTCAGACTCAGTATCCGTATCAACTAAATGTGCATGCTAACATGCCGGACATAAGGAGAGTCAACCGGATATGGGATGTGGCACATCGGAGACTCCCCTGGCTCAGACTCAGTATCCGTATCAACTAAATGTGCATGCTTAACTGCCACATAAGGGTCATCAGGTAATGGGGTGGGCACTCGGGAGCTCCGAGCTTTGACAGTCTGTGAGCTAATCTCTGAATCAAAGTGAGTTGGGGTAGACATGACCTGTGATAACACGATAAAGGGTATAAGTACTCCCATAAAATACCATTACTCAAATTATCAGCATAATCTGCTTACATATAGTAATCAACATAACGCTTGAAATTAGGTGTTCGTAACCGTATATATATATAGATATATATATATATATGGTATACCAAAAAGGTACGAACAGAAAACAAGTACCAACAAGGTTCGATACAGCACAAACGCCTCAGGGCGTCATGCAACACAATAACATAGCTACTAAGGACACATCCTTAATCAACATCGCTACTAACAACATATCTATCAAGGCTCTCTGGGCATCATGCAATACAACTAAGGCAGCATGTCAAACACTTAGCAATCAACGACAATCTAAACCTTAATGCTCATAAGCATTCTTATACCACATCACCACACGACAGTACATATTACACAATATGTACATTCAAGGTCAATTCATTTTCAGATGGTCTTAGACTTCACATATTCCCTCCCTTTCCTCTAACATAATTTAAGAAAAACTACCCCCACCGTTTCATAGTCCTTCATGAATTAAGCATAGTTGATCAGGCTATGCGTAATTTAAGAAAACTATGAACCGCTCGGGCTAGTTATCTTTTATCATGTTCGAGGTTTTTCAAAACTCTAGTTTGGTTATAGTTGTGTTTTTTAAGCATTCTCTATAACCTTGGCTCTGATTACCAATCTATCACACCCCGTCAGCGGCGGAAACACGAGAATGCGACATAATGATTCACATTGCACAAGATACAAGATCATACCATCCAAAGTTTAGAAAAGATTAATTTACAAAGGTTACATGTTTCATTCTTGATAAGTAAGACCTCAGTCTTAAATCCCAAACCCCCAAGGGTAATCTCCAATACCATCCATTTACCTTTATCAAACACACATGAAAATGATACTCGAAAAGGTCAACAATAATGTTGGTGAGCTAGTAGGTTTGAAGAAAACCCAGTCGATGTGGCAATACTTTCAAATAGTGGACAATTGTGCAATATGACAGTGAATATATGCAAAAACACTCAAAACCCATTACTTAGCATCCCCGCTAATCATGTACCATGACCTAGCGTCCCCGCTAGTCATAAAACCAACATATACCAATGCTTTTGGGGTCGCAACCCCGAGGTCATACGCACCTAAAGGCCTACCAACGGGAGCATTTACTTAGAGCAGACCCTTCACAAACATAGCAAATCTATGCTAATCACATACATTGCCATGCACCTCGATGCATGCAAGTACAATCAAACCACATAATATTCACATAGCGGTCATAAGCACAAACATTGTTCCAAAAATAAAACCACATTTCGCACAGTTCAGAAAAATAGTTCAAAACACATTTGAGTATCATTTTCCCCCAACGGAAAAGATTTAAAAAGTGGGGCTACGAGAACTCACCTCGACAGATGATGGTAATCGCACAGATAATCTCTACACAAAGCACAAATAATCTCTACACAACGCACCAATAATCTCTACAACGCACAACGGTACCCGGCCACGACCTAACATAAATTTTACCTTATTCTTATTTCAAAACCCTTATTCTCATTACGAAACTCTTTATTCTCATCACAAAACCCTTATTCTTATTTCAAAACGTTTTGGTATCATGGTTGTGTGGTAATTAAGTAAAACAACTCGATGCACTTGGGCTAAGTGCGACAGCAACACAAAATACTCAAAATAGACTCCTTAAACAAACACGAGATAATCGTCCAAACGATTCGAGAAAATCTGACGAGAAACGAATAAAATCCAAATATCCGAAATAAAAGAATAACATCTTCGTAGCGTTTAAGTGTATATATATATATATATATATATATATATATATATATATATATATATATATATATATATATATATATATATATATTGAAATGCATATATATATATGTAATAATAAAATAATACTATTTTATTATTTTCGTCTTTTTATCGGGCTAAACGGGGTAAGTATAAAATCTTGCCATCTTAGTATGTTCACGTTCGATCGTTAAATCTTGACACTTAATGTTCATTAAAAGTCATTTTTTTGTACTTTAGCCGATCAACACAAAATAAGTTTTCTATAATATTTTCTAAGTGTGATTCATTTTTATAAATCCGACATGACCCGTTCGTTTGTAAGAGGTTCTCAAGGTTCTCAAACCTTAATTTTAACGTTTTCCACAATTTCCTAAAGTTCTGACAAAATGCCAAAAGTCCACATGTACGAGTCGTTTAACCAAACATGATTATATTCGACCGTCTTAATCATTTTTCAATCTTATTTAAGTCCACCAATTGACCCGAAAATATTAAATCAAAAGTATTTATAATTTATTGGGCAGAAACCAAAATATAAGTCCAGAACTTTATTATAAGCCCAAATCCAATACATAAGTTCAAAAATCAATACGTAAGCCCAATATAAGTCGAAACATAGTAAGCCAACATAAGCCGAAACCAAATAAGCCGAAGCTAAAATAAGCCGAAACAAATAAGCCATAATCCAAATATAAGCCGAAACCAATATAAGCCATAAGCTAAATATAAGCCGAAACCATTATAAGCCGAAACCAATATAAGCCGAAACCAAATAAGCCGAAACCAAAATAAGCCATAATCCAAAACTAGACCAAATGGGCCAAGCCCAATACTCTTTTTTTTCTCCTTCTTTTCGTTGGGCCGAGACCACACAACAAGCCCAAAACAAAATAAGCCCTAAACTAGCTTATTTTTAAGCAACGTTTCGCAATAAACCCTAGAAAATAAAAGTTTTCCTACCACAACAACCATTATATTAAAATTACCACTCCATTGCCCCTTTTCTTTGTACACGACGCAATAAACACCCCTTTAACCAAACCGTTTTGCTTTCAAGTTTTAATTTTTACGACGATCAACTTGTACAACTAACATTTAGACACCATAAGAAGCATAAAAGTACAACTTAAAAAAAATTTAGACAACTTACAAAGATTGATGATTTTTGGTTAGATTTTGACACAAAGAACAACCCAAACGTTGTTTAAATAATAGCTCAAACACTAGAATCAACACAAGACTTCTATATCTTCTAGTTCTTGATCAAAGTTTAACAAAAATGTAAGTGTTTATGTGTTTGTGGAATCGGACGAACCAAAAGAAAAAGAGAGGAGAGAAATGATTTTGAAATGATGCATGGAATGTGTGTTTAAGGTTGAGACAAAAACTTATGTACCATACTAGGACATAGTTAAGCTAAAATTTTGCCACCCTTGTCCCCTTTTGTTTCTTCTAACCGGCCAAAGATCATAAAAGGGTCGGGAGTGCTTCTTTTTGTGTCGGGTTCACCTAAAACTCAAAGTTCATCAATTTAAAATATTACCCGAAGTCCCTTAGTATTTTTATTGAACTCAAAAACATTTTTCCAAGAACCTAGATTATTTACACCACATATTTCCAAATTAAACTTCCCAAAATTCTTTGAATATTATCGGACGTGTTGCGACCAAAATACGAGTTTAGTTTAAATTTAACCGAAACCCTCCTCACAAGTTTAGAAGTATCTCAACTTCAAAATATGACTTGTCATTTTAGACTTGTCCAAAACTTTACTTTTACGACCATTACGGACTTTACTTAAATTTCACGAAAACACCTATTTTCTGATAGCTTTTGAATCACACTTCAATGATTTACATACAAGACGAACGTTACTTCAAATTACCAAATTACTTTATCAAATAAGTTCGTTAAATTCACCCACGATTGAATCAGGTGTTTTCATGCATCGAAATAGGTGTTTTCATGCATGTGTTCAATCTCATCAGGTGAGATAGAACTTTCAGTCTTGCTCGATGATGTGTCATATTGTGTTAGACTTACTGATCATGTAGACATGTTTATCCTAATAAACATATGCTCCAAGGTTGTATGTTAAATTTCTTAAATCTCTCGATACAAATATTATTCCAAACTAAGGATTAAAATCTAGCTTAGGTGAAATATTATTTCCAATATGTTGACAACATATGAGATATAAGAAAGACAAAACATAATGCTCCGGCTAGCTCTAAGGTATAATCAGAAGTTATATTTGTTTCAATCAAAATCAAATCATTGATTTAAACTTAAGATTCCAGCTCCTAAATGCATGCTCTAATCCACACTTGGATTTTTGCAGCATGCACATTTTCTAAAGATAATTTGGATTCATAAACCCTTTTGATTACATAATGTCCTCGCAAAGGTAATCATTCAAGAAGGAGTTTTTACATCCAATTTCCATATATCATATTCATGAAATCATGTATGGTAATTAATATCTTTATTCATTTAACGCTCGCAAAGAAAAAGAAGCTTTAATCATAGTCAATCGCTTGAGTATAAGTAAAACCCTTATCACAAGGCATGCATTAAATGTGTGTGCAATTTTTTCCATATTATTCTTCTCCTATAAGAACCATTTTAACCTCTCAGACTTACCTATTGGTGGAAGATCAATCAAATTTCAAAAATGATTTTCTTTCATGGACTACATCTCAACATTCATAGTTTTGAGACATTCATCTGATTCAAGATCTGACAATGTGTATATGTAGTTAGTAGATTCACTATGATCCTGTAACTCATGTTCCTTGGCATTGACATGAAAATCATATCTTTCAGGCGCTCGAGGTATCCTTGCGGATCTACGAATAGGAGTTTCAACACACTGTGGCATTTTCATTTTCATGCTCAGCCTCATTATGTCATTCGCTAGTGCACTCAGAAGGTTGTGTAAGAAGATATTTTCTCCAAAAACAGATGCTCCCACTTGCTTCTTGTAAGAGGAGACTTTCTCTAAATACGCAAAATTTCGGGCAACAATAAAATTGTTCTCGTTTGGGATGTATAAAATATACTGATTGTTCTTGACTCTAGTTTGCTAATAATCCGCTTAACGTGATCTTGACAAATTTAGAACTTCAATAAGACAGACTTAATGGGAGTATTCCCATTCCATGACCTGATGGTGTCTTAGTTACCTTCTTAGTTGAAACCATATTAAGTAAACACATGGCTTACTTAATTTTGTTAACCTTGATAAGATTAGAGGTTGGGTAGTTAAAGTTATCAACAATCAAACAATATCAATAGAGTTTGATTTTACACATCAGACATACCATAAAGATGTGTTATTCTATGTGTAATGGGATTATGAGACAATACCATAATTTCTTAGATAACTAAATACTTTTTGGCTCACATACTTTCCTATTTGGTCAATCAAAATGGCATTAACAATATGTTCAAGTCAATTGCATGCTATAACATAGAAGTCTTTGAGCAGTTCAAGGATTTTATGTACATGTCTTAACAAGAAGACATAACACATTAATCGCTAACTTTACATTATAAGTTTTTGAACAGTTCAAGAACCTCATGTTTATGTCTTTACAAGATGACATAAGCATATTAAATAAAGTATTATTGAACGTCGACTCTTGGCTTCAATAGTATTTTCAAGTTAATTACATACTTCTTATTGATGTCTTTACAAGAAGACACAATCATATTGGCTAAACCATTTAGTAAATATGATGAAGTAGTTATTCTTTATTTCTTGATACTAGTCCTAAGTAGGGCGACATACATCAAGGTGTATAAGTCCTAGTAGAATATTAGCTTTCTTACCATGCGGTTGGAAAAAACCATTAGTCATATTGTTATGTGTTGTACCTTGCACACAATTAAGATTTCTCTCATTTATGCACGACACAACATCAAGCATGTATACAAACAAATAAGCATATCATAAGTTAGGTTACAATCCTAAGACCTGTGGGTTATGAGCCCACCACGCTTCTGTTTATTTGTATGAATAATATGACAATGTCACAAATATAATATGATTTAGGTCAAACTCAAATCATATTTGCATTACAGGTATATATAGAACTTTATCGTATAATAAGCAATTGTGCATAAATATTGTATAGATAACATTTCAGGCAGCGACATTAGAAAAGCGACAAGTTATCTAATAAAATAATATGCAATGATTCTTATAAAACTATGATGCTTCATATGTAGAAAGTAATGTATTATTTCAAGACAATCTAGAAATAAAATAGGTCACTTACAAGGTTATAAGCCCATAGCTCCCACTGAATTTAGACAACATTACATATGTATCTATGTCATTAGTAAAATGCATTGTTCCCACTGGATAAGACAACATTAAATGTGTGTTTATACCAATGAAATGCAAGTACCAATTTATTTACTTTTCTACTCTTTGAATATATACACATTATCACTAATGTAAGCCTCATGAACTAGTAAACATGTACTTAGATATTCAAAGAAGTGCATCAAGTTCTATTATATAGATGATGAGCTAACCATCAATGTCATTCTTTAACTTGAAATTTTTGCATGAAATTCCTCCTTCTACATTACCTCAAGGGTGTGTAAAATCTTAGGTAAAATATAGAGTTAAGAAAAACTACAAGACAACATGCTAGTAATTTCCTTTTCTCTTTCGCGGTTTATTGAGATTTCCATTTCTAATTATTAAAACTCATACAATGTCTTGACGCTTCAAGATGTGTCATTTTGGTAGCTATAGAAAACATGTTCTCTAGTTATCCAAATAAGATGTGCAACCGTACTTACCCGTTTGACTTTTACAAGACAATACAATTTCTCGAGTAAGTGTGCTTTGAGTTTGATTAGAATTGGGAAAATTCAACTGTTCCTATTATAGCTTTCTCATACAAGGAGAAAGGATAGGAATGAATCTATTTTTCTTACAAGGAAAGAAGACTTAGTTTTCCTTCCTCTAACAAAGAAAGGAAACAAACTTTTGTTTACGGTTTGTGTTGCATAAATGTCATTAATAGAAATTACAAAGTTCATTTTAGGATTTCTCGATAATTATCACTTTTAAAATTAACTACCCAAGTTTACAATATTAAAACAATTAATTTTATGAAAAGGCTAAGATCCACATTGAGCTTCTACTGTCACATCAGTTAATCTGCTAGCAATAGTAGATTCAATTGGTAGGTGGCGTTCACCAATTGCAAGACAAGTGCAACTTTTAGATCCTTATAGGACTCATGGCATTATTGAACGAGCAACTAATGTCAAGCTGGTATGTTTAGTCCATCTTTGCCTCAGGTTAAGGATCTTACCTACTCAACTCGATTAAGTCATCCAATTTGAGAACATGTGAAAATATATCTAGGTCTCACGCATAGAGAGTAGTCACCTTGAGTTACAATTCACCTACGTCTCACGCAGTGTAAAAAGTAATTGCAAGTGATCTCAAGTAATTGAACGACGTGACTTAAATTTGTGACGGGTATAAATTTTGATGAAACGTGATCAAAAAGTGTGTACCAGGAAGCATTTATTCATCCTTCGTAGCACAAGTTAAAAACCTTTCTTAACTTAGTCTAATCATTGTTTTAATTTTATGTGTGTCAAGTTGTCCATTTTAAAGAATAATATATAACCTAAGTGGAAAAAAATATTAGTTTTGACAATACATAAAATAAATAACAAACATAACAAGATTAAGTGTTATTTATATAAAACAAGGATTTAGTCTCAAATCATATTTAAACTTTAAACTAAATAAAAGATTTAGTTTTAAAAATGGTTTTTGTTTCATTTCAAGTTTTATAAAGAACATTTGCAAGTTACATATATTCCAAACATATATAGAAAGCAAATAAACAAACACACAACCACAAGTATGCAAAGCCTCAACCGATGAATAAACATATGCTTGGTCTCATGAGCCATCACGGAAACCAAGGAGTCAACTAA
This sequence comes from Tanacetum coccineum, assembly GCA_026074375.1. Classification (NCBI taxonomy): domain Eukaryota; kingdom Viridiplantae; phylum Streptophyta; class Magnoliopsida; order Asterales; family Asteraceae; genus Tanacetum; species Tanacetum coccineum. The sequence continues at coordinate 683 of BQNB010063955.1, read as the reverse complement.
GGACAAGCCAACAAACACAAGGAGGGATCCCACTTGCTCCAAGACCTATCAAGAGAAATTGGAATCCTAAGTGAACACAATTCCATAATCATAGAAATTTTCAGCTGAATTCAAGGGCCTGAAACTCCTAAAAGAAGTCTTTCTTAATTTGAGATCCAGTTGAAGAAATTATATCCCCATGAGTTGTGAACCTTAAATTAAAATTTCAGCCCCTAAATCCGTACAAAACACTAGGAAATCAACTTTTAGTATAGGTCATTCCAGCATGTTCGAATTTGACTTTGTGCCTTTAACTCTTTCGCCATTCCATTCCAAGCATCGGCTACAATAATTTGACAAATAAGTACACTTTACCTATCATATAACTACTGTGATGTGCCTAAATAATAGCAAAAACCAATATTATAAACATCCAAATAAAGCCGAAACAATGGCAAACCCAAAAGTGAAAATAAATCCAAATACATACGAATCAAATCATGAATGGTCTAGGGTTTTCATCGGCTTTGCATACGAAACACAATAATACTTTAATATCATGTATAAACAAGGTGATGGCTAAGTCCATGGCTAAACATGCATGTATTTGCCATGAAAACAATATAAATGACAAGAAATAAATTGTTAGCCAACGAAATCGAAGAAATTAATTGACAAGAATTAAACCCCCGATTGGTACGTGT
>BQNB010063954.1:0-35493 GCA_026074375.1 Tanacetum coccineum | reverse complement strand
GGCCCATTCGTCATGGGTCCAGGTATAAATAGTATTCGCGGGTCGGGTTCATGACCCGATGTTAGACTATACGTCATCACTAACTATAGGCAATCTATAGAGAGCAAGGCAATCACAAAAGAATTCTAAGGAAAACTAGACCTAAATCAATCACTAAGTGACATGTTAAGGGATAATTATACTTAGATTACCAAGATTATGAGATTTGATTACCAACATTATATGATTAGTTCTCTAAGTGAAAACATGTATATTTTGCCTAACACTTGTGTATAATTCGCCTGTGTATACTTGTATAGTTCGCCTAATATAAGTGAGTATAATTCGCATAGTTATTTGTGTATAAATCGCCTAGCTAAACGTGTATACATCGCCTAAAGGAGAGCGTATAGTTCACCTAGGGCCATGTGTATAATTCGCCTAATAAAGAACGTATAGTTTGCCTAACAGAGAACGTATAGTTCGCCTAAGGCCATATGTATAATTCGCCTAAGATTGAACGTATAGTTCGCCTAAGTTGTGTATAACTCGCCTAGGTATAATTCGCCTAGGTAAAATTTACACTAACATTTTTACACCTTTTTGAACATCTAAATCCATTTAAACGTAATCATATAGTATCTACGAATTAGTATAACACATGTAACACATGAATTAACCACAAAAATCCTGACTTATGACTTGTTCGACTCATAAGAACACGAACAAACCAAATGACCCAACTTTTGTAGTTAAGACATGTTTAGTACTCAAGCAAACACTCATAAACAATTAGTTTATCATTCTTAAACACAAACCCATTAACTTTTCCAAGTTTTTGACCCATTTCACATTAGTTCAAAATCAAGAATCATTCAAATCACATACATACGTTATCCCCATTTAAAACTGTTATAGGTACATGTTCTAGACCCCTATAGGACCAAAACCCCTCAATCGGTTTCATCCAATTTTCAATGAGATGAAATTTCAATCAATTTTAGGGTTTTTCGAGTGAATAGGCACGATTAGGTCAGATATATATGTGTTTAAACATTATAACATGAATACATCTTGATTAAACGAAGGTTGAACGAGTTCTTGAAGGTCTTAAAAATTAACAATGTTGGTTTTGAGCTTTTGGTTTGAGTCGTGTGAGAGAAAGGGACGGTGAAGGGGGTGTTTATGTTTAAAAAAAACGTTTGGTTTTTGGCTTAAATGCCCCCTAAGGTTTACTAAGACTTTCATTTTCCTAATGAACTTTTCCTAAGGCCTAAAGTAGTTTCCCATTTGGCAATACTAGTCCCTAAGGTTTAGTTATCAAGAAAAAGTCTTATATTTTGCCATGATACCCCTAAAGGATTAAACACATAAATAAAGCCCGATTGAGTTAAAATTAATTAACTCTCCTTTAATTATTCACCCGTTATTGTTTAAAACCGTTTCCTTTTATCACAAATTGATTTTTATGAAGAAGATATTTGACATTTTCTCCATCTCAAACAATGACCCGTTTTCTTTTTAAAGAGCTGTAGTCGTTGTTTGAGTTGTCAAATGTCTTTGAAAATGATTTTTTTCAGATGAAACCGAAAGATGATTATATTATTTTTAAAATGAACACCATAAAAATAAGATTTCTCTTATTTTAACAAAGAAATGCACTGACACGTACATTTGTTTAAAGGAAGCACAGGTTGTGTTGCAAAGTAAACACAAGCCTTTGCATTGTCATAATGTAGACCATGCCCAAGAATAAATTCCCGTTGAGAGGTCAAGTTTTCTTTTTTGAAATACTTGCCTTGAAGATGATGACCGGGTTGCTATCGGAAATAATAGCAAGCCATTTTTAGCATGTTTTAAAAGCTTTTGAACTTTTGCTCAAACTTCATTTACAGCATCGTATCATTATTAAATGACATTTCTAAGGCCGTAAATGTTATTGATTTTCAGATTACATGCCAGAGATACATAGTTTTATCTTTTTTTGATTTTTTAATTGTGTATTTTGTTTTTATAAAATTTTATAAGAAGTGAAAAATCTTTTTTTGTTTTTGTGATTTTATATATACATATTATACAGAGGATATAAGAATAGGTACCACCACTATTCTTCTGCTTCATCTGCCAGTTCTTTGAGAGTTTTAGCAGTAAAACTTCTCATCCCTAGCTTGTCAATAAGGAATTCAATTCTTTCTCGACATAGAGCCTTGGTGAAGATGTCTGCCAACTGATATTCCGTTCTGACAAAGTAAAGCTCGACGACTCCATTCTCCACTTGCTCTTTTATAAAGTGGTATCTGATGTCAATATGCTTTGATCGAAAATGTTAAACATTGTTTCAACATAAGGCAATAGCGCTTTTGTTATCACAGAACATTGGAATTTTATTGAATCCAAGGCCATAGTTTGTAAGTTGTAATCTCATTCAAAGGACTTGAGCACAACAGCCAAACAAGGCTATATATTGAGCTTCCGTACTAGATATCGCAACGCTTTTTTGCCTTTTTGATGACCATCTAACAAGTCTGTCTCCCAACAATTGCTTACTTCCAGATGTACTACGTCTTGTATGTTGACAACCCGTGTGATCAACATCTGTAAAAGCTGTTAGAGCAATAGCAGAATCCTTCGAGTACCATAGTCCTCGATTGGCGGTTCCTTTTAGGTATCGAAAGATTCTTTTTACAGCATGTAGGTACTTTTCGATAGGACGAGCCTAATACTGAGCACACATACAGACAACATATACCAGGTCTGGTCTACTAGATGTAAGATACATAAGGGTGCCAACCATGCCACGATAATGTGTAGGATCAATGGCTTTTCCTTGTGTATCCTCATCTAGTTTGGATTTCTCCACCATTGGAGTATCTACTGGGTCACAAGATTCCATTCCATATTTCTTAAGTGATTCTAGAGCGTATTTTGATTGGTTTAAAAATATGCCTCTGGGACTCTGTGAAATCTGTAGTCCTAGAAAAAAAATGATATTTTGCCTATTATTGATATCTTAAATTTGGAACACATAATCTCAGAAAATTTATCACATAGTTTAGTAGTAGTAGAAGCAAAAATAATATCATCAACATAGAATTGTACAAGGATGATATCTTTGCCTTTTCTGCTGATGAACAATGTCAGATCAACTGCGCCTTTGGAGAATCCTTGGGATAGCAGAATCGATGACAATAGATCATACCACGCGCACAAAGCTTGTTTCAACCCATATAGAGCTTTCTTCACTCTGTACACATGATTAGGATTGTCTAGATCCACAAATCAGTCTGGTTGGCTAACATAGACTTCTTCACACAAAATGCCATTCAAAAATGCCGTCTTTATATCCATTTGGTAGACGATCATATTCATATGAGCCGCAAACGCGAGAAATATCCCAACAGCTTCTAGTCTAGCTACGAGAGCAAAGGATTCTTTGAAATCAATTCCCTCTTCCTAACGGTATCTACGAGCAACCAATCTTGCCTTGTTTTTCAAGATTCCCCCTAATTCATCCAATTTGACCTTATATATCCATTTTAAGGTGATGACCATCACTTTATCTGGACGAGAAACGAGTTCACACACTTTAAGATGTTCGAATTTATGTAGCTCTTCTTGCATTGCCTCAATCCAGCATGACTGAGTTAGTGCATCTTTATACGTCTTAGGTTCAACTGAAGTTAGGAAGGCATCATAGTAGCAGAACAGGGCTTGTTCATATAGTTGGAGACTTGTGGAAACGGGTCTGGAAGGGTCACCATTTATGTTTTGTAACAAATGATCTTTTGTCCATTTACTAAGGTGTTTTGAGATTGGAGCGTCTAAGTGCACAGTAGTAGGAATAACATCCGATAATGATGATTCTTCAGAAATAGTTTCTAGAATTGGAATGCCAAAATAAGGATCGTTACTCATATGTGCAACCTCAAGGTCATGTGACTCTTCTTCAGCACATAGAGGAATTATTTAGGATTGTGATTGTAGAGTGGTTTGTGAGGTACTTAGTGAGGGTGCATCTTGATCAACAGTTGTTGAGAAAGGTGAACCGGTTGACTCAACAGGAGCTTGAGCTTCTTCTACAGGAACTAGAGAGGCAACGCTAGCTGGAGGAGAGCAGAACTCATCAAACACTAGTTGAAACACAAGATCCTATTCATGCCTCGATGGTGGTACAAGCGGTGCTGAAGGAGGAGGATTTGGAACGAGTCCTGAACTGGGTGTTGCAAGAGTCATACATTAAAATCTGGGTCCTGAACCGGGTTGTTCAGAAGCCATAGCCGTCAGCTCATCAAAATTGGCATGGATGGTTTCAATTATTTTTTGGGTACGTCGGTAGTAAATACAGTAAGATTTCTTCTTGGGTGTATATCCTATGAAAATCCCTATATCAACTTTAGCTTGAAGTTTGCCCAAATTCTCACTATCATTGTTTAGGTAGCAAAGTGCACCAAAAACGTGAAGGTAGAATAAATTGGGTTTTCTATCATGTAAGAGCTCATAAGGAGTTTTTCCATGGCGTCATCGTATAATGGATCGATTTTGGGTGTAACATGATGTAGTAATTGCCTTGGCCCATAAAAATAAAGGAGCTTGTGCGAAGATTAACATTGTACGAGCAACTTCAACAAGCGTACGATTTCGCCTTTCAACAACACCATTTTGTTGTGGAGTTCGCGCAACCGATGTTTCATGAGAGATGCCAACTTGTTCATAGTAGGCTCGCAGGGTTTGATTAACAAACTCAGTTCCGTTATCTATACGAATGTTCCTGACAGTTGCATTCAATCTTACTTGTATCATTTTTAGAAACTTGATTATAAAACCAGAAGCTTCATCCTTTGATGCTAGAAACTTCACCTATTTGAACCGTGAGTAATCATCCACAATAACGAGGATGTACTTTTTCCCATTTACACTTGTAACACGCATAGGCCCACAAAGATCCATGTGTAGAAGATATAGTTTTCTTGATTGGTGTCTTCAGATTTAGGTTTATGTGATTGTTTCTTTCTTTTGCCCATAACACATGCAGAACACAAATGGTCCTTTTAAAATTTAAGTCTAGGAAGACCACGTACTAAACCGTGTCTGGCTAAGTGATTAATAGCACCAAAATTAAAATGAGACAGATATCGATGCCATAACCATGACTTAGTCTTTGTGGCTTTTGACAAGAGACATATAGGAGAAGACGCTATCATATCCCTAATGGACAGAGAATACAGGTTAGTTCCTCTAGACCCTGAGAGTAAATCAACACCTTCCAGATTACGAACAAAGCATGCGTGTTTTCGCGAAGCTACTTCAAGATCCGAGTCGAAGAATTAACCAACTGAGAATAGATTGTGTCTTAGTCCTTCTACATAATAAACCCTTGAAATTGTGACGTTTCCTATCTGATAATCACCATATCCCATAATCTTCGCAACTTGGTCGTTACCGAATTTGACTGTACTGAGAAATTTATGAACGAAATTGGTGAGCGGAGAGCGATCTTCGGTCATGTGCTTGGAGCATCCAGAGTCCAAATACCATAAAAAAATTTGGACAACCTGCAGTCGATAAGAGAAGAAGAAGATAGAGCAACTGAAGTATCGGATCCCTGCGATGTACCGGGTTCCATTTTGTTAGCAGTCATAATTTTGCAACCTTATGTTTGCTATTTTGAACATACTTAGGTACTTTAGGTCTCTTGGTATATACTCTAGTTACTACATGTTTTGATGCAACTATGTCAAGAGCAAATGGGAACCCTAAGAGGCACTTTATTAGTGGCGATTATCCTAGTTAAAGGGCATGCTCTTCCAACTAAGGTGAAAGTCCTTCCAGTGAGTTTCCATTTATATCCAACAGAGTTAAACACTTTTCCAATAGGTTTCCATTCTTTTCTCTTTTTATTTTTCTGAGAGGTAGATTTAGCACACACATTCATACTATTCACATGATCAATTAAACACATAGCATGATTAGCATCAAACAAACATTCATTGCATACAGAACAAAGAGCCTTAGCACCCGATGACATCAAATAACGTTTATTTTATAGCATAATTTATCCCATGTAATTAACCCATTTTGTATGATTATTGCAAAGAATTGTTACTTAATCATTTATATTTGAGAATTGCAGTAATTATGGAGTACTTGGTGAAGTTATGCAAAAAGGCACGCATTTTGGAGCATAAACGAAGAGTTCTAGAAAGTCTACTGATCTGACAGCAAATACGTCGTATTATTCTAGACCTATACGACGTATCCAAGACTTTGACGAATCAAAAGACCATTGCCTGACTTTTAAGAATACGTCGTATCCACATCAATGATACGTCGTATGTAATACTTTGGTCAAGGAAGAAGAACAAGTTGGATTTACCCAATACGCCATATCCATCAAGAAGATACGGCGTATCCGTGCCTACACTTCACAAATAACCACGAAGGATTGAAGACCTAATACGCCGTATCCAGGAACATCAATACACCGTATTCAAGATTTATTAAACACGAAGCTTCTGGAAGATATCAAACGTGGTCCTTACTTTGAGAAAGCCTAATACGCCATATCCCACATCGCCCGATATGGCGAATCGAACCGACTACCAGACCTTATAAATAGACGACCCTAAACTCAGTTTTAGGCATCCATGTAACATTTCTCATTTTCAGGTTATTTACAACTTTAATAAATTCCATTATTTATTTTTAGAGTTTTACGCGTTCGCTTTTAATTATTAACTTATAGTTAAATCGCGTAAACTAAAAATCAACGTTCAATGTAAACGGACATCAAACAAATTAAAGTTTACATCAAGAAAGTGTTATATGATTATTAGGAGTATAATTTATAACTTTTCATAATTTATTTTTGTTGGTTACGTAAAACGCTTACGTTTCGCAATAAATTACATTCGGTCGTACCCGGAAGCACCTTTACCCATCTACACTCAAACAAATACCCACATTTATACCCAATACTCAAAATTTATTTATTTTGCTTACTTATATCCCTTATAAACCGGACATAAAACATTTACACAAGAAATAAATCACTTAAGCTCCACTAGCTCTTCCACCATTATCATAAGACTTACACAAGTTGTACTTGGACCCAAGTTGCTAGAAATTGTCAAATCTTGGTACCTTGGACATCTTTGAGCCGTGGCCTCCTCCTAGGGAGGAGGAGAGCTCTTACACTTGTCCTTAAACCATTTCCAAGCTCATGGTTTCACTTAGGTTGTTTAAGGTTTTCTCTACACTATAAAAGGAAAGTCCTAGGTCCATAAATATACCCTTATACTTCCTACAAGCAAAATCAAAGCAAGAACTCTCTCTATTTGGTCCCCAAACCCACAGCACACCTTTGGCATTTAGGGTTTCATTTTAATTTTTCATCCAAGGCATTCCAAGCATTCAAGTGTTCATTCCAAGGTTACCTAAGGTTACTCAAGGTGTTGGCAAGCTTGGATTCGGGTTTAACAAGGAATAATCAAGAAAACATATTTAGGGTTTTCTTGATTAGGGTTTTGATTTTGAAGGCTTGGTTAGGGTTTACATCTTGTGTTCATCATCCTACTTGTCTTCTATAAGGTCTATTTAAAGTATTCAATGTTCATTCATTCATTTCCTATTGTGTACATACTTGTTGCATAAGTTAATCACCACCTAGATTCATTTTAAAGTTATATAAAGTGTTTAAGGATTTCATATGAACAAGTGACATGAACATTTAGAGGACTTAATACTTGTAAGATATACGGTACAACACTTGGTGAAATTATGGTGCAAAGTCTTTAAGCAAAAATGAATACAAACTAACTTTATTAATTGAAAACCCTAATCTTATTTTAAATGCCTACTGTTGGACTCGAACCATAAACCATATGTTTTATATTTTATAAAAATAATACTCTTTACAAGGATCGTGAGCATGTAAGGAACTCGAAAAACGGAATTATAACGAACAAGTTACGGATTTTACAAGTTATATATAATTAACTTTAAAAAAATAATTTTATAAACTGTGGTGAACATTAAAGTTACTGTTCATCAGAGGTAAAAATCTCATAAATCTAATGTTTTGATAAAATTCCTTAATACGAACACACGGACATAAAGAACTCGAAAAACGGAATTATAAAGAACAAGTTACGATTTAAACAAGTTATATATAATTAATTCTATAAAAATAATTTTTTTATAAACTGTTATGAACAGTAAATACTACTGTTCATCAGGGGTTTAAATTTCATAAATATAATATTTTGAAAAATTTCCTTAATACGAACTCACGGACATAAAGAACTCGAAAAATGGAATTATAATGAACAAGTTATGATTTAAACAAGTTGTATATAATTAATTATATAAAAATAAGCTGTAATGAACAGTAAAAGTTACTGTTCATCAGAGATTTAAATATTATAAATATGATATTTTGATAAATTATCTTAATACTAATCCAAGGATATAAGGAACTCGAGAAACGGAATTATAATAAACGAGTTATGATTTAAACAAATTGCGTATAATTAATTCTATAAAAACAGTTTTTATAAACTGTAATGAACAGTAATAGTTACTGTTCATCAGAGGTATAAACTTTATAAACATGATGTTTTAATAAATTATTTTAATACGGAGACATGGACATAAGAAACGTATAAAACGGAGTCGAAACGATAAAGATACGAGGTTTTAAAGATCACGCGCACTATTTTTACTTTTATACATTATCTTATAAAACAACTAAACTAATAATGAAATATCATTGTGTAATCAATAAAAACATTTAATCCTATATTTTTTTCTTCAAATAGTATGTTAGTACACGAAAATAATATTTTCTTGCGAACACAAGTACACACGTTTCCATTTAACAAAGTACGAGTTAATTATTGTAATGTAATAAATACCGATGTTGCTGCCTATGCACATGGGTCAAATAAGCTTTTGAAAACAAGTCATGATACATCTAATAAATTTTTTAAAACTGGAACTTTTATCAAGGGATTAAATTTTAATATCATGGCTTGTAATTTTCTTATCAAAGGGATGTCATTCATTTTCCTAATCAAGAATTTGTATGTGGTCAGTGTTTGGCATCTTACTCCGTTCGACTTCAAATTTGTTTTATAGGATTGGGAGTAAATTGGGGCATAGTCTAACTTAAAGATTTTTCTGTAAACAAAAGTGCTTGCCGGAGACAAAACCCGGAATGTATGTGTGTTCATTTTTTATCGGAGTTTTCTTCGAGATTTTTCTATCGGGTATCCGAAACCACCCATGGATACGGCGTATTGACCTTCTGGACGTTATCCAGTCTTTATTTTCAGCACAGTCTATACGACGTATTCAAATGAATACGGCGTATACATGCATCAATACAACGTATCTTGGGGAATGGATACGGTGTATCGTTTCCTGTACAATTTTAGGTTTATTTCGAGTCTAACCAACGAATACACAGAGATAGAATTGCACTTGTTTTTCCTATGTTTACTACAATACCTCGAGAAAGAAATCGACGAATATTGGTAGAGAATTTACAAAATCTGGAGATCTTAAAGTGTTGAAGTCTTGAAACTTCAAGGCGGCTGTTCAACACGAAATCTTGCTAAAAAACTCAACATGGAGAATCTACCGAGCAAATATCAGGGGAGTTTCTCATTCTAATTCTTTTTTAATTCCCGTATTTAATGTTTTACATATATAACGAGGACGTTGTATAATTCAAGTGGGGAGATGGGATTATAATGTTTACTTGTACTATTTTTCACACTAAAATGCTTAAATTATGCTTAAATTTTAAAAAAAATTCAATCATACTTTTGTGAAATTACATGTTACATAACCCGTACACAATAACCCTTGTTAGATATTGTGAGGATTTAACCTTTCCGTTTCCAAATGTTTACCCAAATTCCATAAAATATGAGTGTGCCGGTGATGTTGTTAGGGGGGGTGGGGTGGGGGGGGGGGGGGGGACCCTTTTAGAACTTCGTTGGTATATCTATTCGAGACCACAATAATGTGTTATTATGAAATTTAATTAGAGTACGTGTTTAAATCGGTAAATTTTAGGATTACACCCAATTCGCCTTTACATGTTGTTTTTTAAATAACTACTTTCGATGAGTTAACGGTAGTTTAAACCATTTTCCACTCTCATCTTTAGAGTGAAGATCCACTAGAACAACCCATAGAGCCAATCCTTTAAATTAGGGTTTCGGGTGTACGGTTTTGGATCAAAATGAAAAATGAGCATGAATTGAGTTATGAAACTTTAACAAGAGTATATTTAGGATCATATGAACATTATAAGGGTGTAGTTGCAGAAGTAGAATATTCAAAACCTGGGTTTGAGCTTCAAGGAGCAAAAATGGTGGAAACGGGTTGTTTCAGGTAGTATTTCCACTCGTACGCCTTGTATCTTTACTCCGGGGCTTTAATTCATTGGGGCTTCACTTCTTGAACTTCTTTAATAATCCTAGGATAATATGGGAGCAAATGATTGCTGCCTTATGGGTTTGAGAAAGAAGAGATGTGGTGTAAATTGGAATGAAGACATAAGGTCCCTATTTATACTAGTTTGTGACCAAGGAGGTTAAGTAACCCTTAGGATATATTCATGGACATGTGGAGGGTCTAGTAGGTGATTTGTGGGAGCTATGGTGTGAGTTGTATGAGCTAGGATTGTAGGTTGATGGTGTGGACACCCTAGATGGATGCCGCGACTATTATGGTTTAAAAGAGACTCATGTGGCTTGATTTTTGACCAAGGAAAGGTATAAGGAGGTGGGTAAGCTGCTTAAGGGTTTCTAGAAGGATTTTATGCAAGTGCCTTGCACATGGTTAGGGCTAAAATGGGTTAAAGAGGCCAAAAATGGGGTGCGGGTCTGTTTTTGACTTGGCATGGTTTTCACAAGTTTTCAAGCTTTTATTTCGTGTGTACTTGATTAAGAATAGCTAATATATGTATCCAAGGTCTGATATAGGAAGGATTAGCAAAGATTAGCAATTGGTTTGGGTTAAAACGGGTTTAAATTGAAGAAATGAGGTCGCGGGTACCATTTGGTATGGTTTAGGGTTTCTTTGGCTTTCTTGGCTTATATTTCGAATATTATTGATTGGGAAGGATGGAATACTGATCATTGGACTTATATAAAGGATTATCAATGAGGTTTGATCGTTGGTTTAAGTTAAAATAGGGTTGAAATTGAAAGAATAAGCCGTAGCTTGGAATTAGGGTTCATATTGGATTCATTAGGGTTTTCTAGCTTTGTAAATCTTGTATATTGTCAAAGTAATGATGGATAATAATGTATAATGGTTTGTAAACTCATTTTATGGGTTTACAATGACTCTTGATTGCTTACTTGAGAATAAAGTGGTTAGAAACGAGAAAACGGGTCAAAATCATAATTAGGGCACAATTAGGGTTTTCTGGATTTGTTTCTTGTATAATTGAAGTAGAATGATGAAATGATAATGGATTATGATTTAGAATGTTGTAATTTATGTTATTATAACTTATTTGAGAGTTGGTTTAGGTTTATAATGGATAAAAACCAAGAAACGGGTCATGGTTTAGTATTTTGCTCGGGTTAGGGTTTCTGACTTTTGAATTAGGGTTTTAAGAGTAAAAATGTGTATAAAAGCTTATGAATAGAATATTTAGGGTTTATATATTATATATTGAGTATATTAGCTTGTACATAAGTGGTGGTGAAGAAATTGGAATGAAAACGGAGGTAAAACGGCTATTTTAGATGGCATGCTTTATGACTTGTACATTGAGCTTTTAGAGACTTGTACCTTTCTTTGAAGAGAATGTATATTCATATGAGATGTTCATGTTACTTGTACTTATGCTTTAGTGGCTTGTTCATTCACTTTATATATTAACCCTTCATGGAATTAGGGTTTAGAGGTATATAATAATGGTTTAAAGCCCGTTTTGATATAACGTTACGAATGGTACATTATAGGAATAATGTACTTTGTAATAAGGATATGATGATATTGACTTGACATATTATAATGTTTTCTTGACATATATGAAGACAGAATGGCCATGGATAGGTTACGTGAGCTTGTCTACTTTAGTTATGCAAGTTACCTTGCTTAATGAGATATTAACAATGCAAGTAATGTAATAAAGCAAAAAAATTTCCCCGTATAATTGTGATCATAGTAAAATAGGTTGATGAAAATTCTTGGGTTGTTATAGTCTCCACCCCTTACAGAAATCTCGTCCCGAGATTTAATTGAAAGTTATAGTGTAAGTACTGGGCATGAATTTAGGTTAGGCTAATCAAGGTCACAAGTCCACGTGTGTGATGCATTTATAATTATGTTTATTATACACCGTATCCATCATTACTTTGACAATATACATCATTTATAATTATGTTTATTATACCACGAAGGATTGAAGACCTAATACGTCGTATCCAGGAACATCAATACACCGTATTCAAGATTTATTATACACGAAGCTTCTGGAAGATATCAAACGTGGTCCTTACTTTGAGAAAGCCCAATATGCCATATCCCACATCGCCTGATATGACGAATCGAACCTACTACCAGACCTTATAAATAGACGACCCTAAACTCAGTTTTAGGTATCCGAGTGAATCCCTAAACCACCAAGTCGACTAAGAGACGATTAGAAGAGCATAGAAGGTCCAAAAAGAGCCTCAAGATCATAGAAAAACTCTTGTAATTTTTGCACAACCGAATACACGTTCGATTGAGGTTTCTTTATTTTAATCATCCATATATCAAACCGTGTGTATTTTTAAAATGACTATCGGCTGATACCTTTAGGTATCAGCCATGTTTATGAAGATCTAATGTTTGGTTTGTTTATCTCGATTGCTTAATTTATTGTTGAATTATTGATTATGTTTATCACATGATACTTGTTTACGTGCTTAAGTATGTGACTATCATTCAACTGGGTCTAGTCCTACATATTTAATGCGCTGCAACTTCGGTGTTGTTTGGGCGTAGGCTAAGAGTCCGGGATAGCTCTCCATATTGCAATTTATATATCTAGAATCATAGGATCACAAATATTGACCTATCTTTACCTTTAGATTAGTGAGCTTAGTTGAGCCATAAGGTGACCTTGGTATCAACGAGTACGTTCTTATTCCATTGGTAAGGACTCGGACAGTGGATTACTAGTATATAAATTGCCATTAAGCAGTAAGTGGGTAAAGTCTCGATGAGCTAGGGTTTAGTAAGAGCACCATTACTTAGATCCTAAGATAGATTATAATCAACATAAGAATGCTTTATGCGGATGCGTCTAATTGTGACAGAATTAGCGTGTCTAGGACTTAGGAAGAAGTACCGCCTAAGTCTAGGAATGATATGCCCTTCGAGATAAGTCAATCATTGCACTATTAAACAAACCTGCATTTTATCGGATTACTCATGGTTGATACGTTTTCCTTACATTAGTTTTTGACCGTTCTTCTTCTTGTGTGTGTTTATTGCTTTACTTGTCATCAAAACCTTAGCTTAGATACCCAAACTCGTGCCAGTCTCTCAGACTGAACCCCCCTTATCATTAGTTTAGGTTTAACTTAGGTTTAGCATAAACTAGATTAATTTAGTACAAACATAGATAACTAAAATACTGATAGAATTAGGAGTTAACGCTCTTGCTCTTAGTGATCGACACCCTACTTACCAACGAAGCCACATCGGATCTGGTACACTGCCCGTTAAAGTGTTATTTTTAGATATAGTCGGCATAAATTAAATAGTAAAACTTGATACATAAAATAACACCTACACAATGACACATCAAGTTTTTGGCGCCGTTGCCGGGGAGTGAAGTTGTTTAATTCTTATTTATTAGTGTTTTAGTTTAGATTTAGTGTAGCTTAGATTAGTTTGCATATTTGTGAATTTGTTTTTGTGTTTGATTTTTTGCATTGTATATTTTTGCATATTATATGTTTGTGTGTATTCTGCATTGCTACAGTCCACTGTAACTTTCTGAGTCGAATACTCAATACGGCGTACTTAATTTCTTTTATACGGCGTATAAATGTTTTCAAACCAATACAACGTATTCGACTCTATCATCAATACGGCGTATTCAGTTTACTGAATACGGCGTATTAGGCTATTTGACAGTTTTTTCTAGCAAATTTATTACAGGTTAAAATGGACGACTCCAACATAACTATGGAAGAATACATCAGGCTTGAGGAAGAAAAAGCTCGTAGGCGTGGTAAGGTGTATAACTGGGAAACTACTACGTATGGTAAGATTTGGTTGATGAAGACGTTCATGACCTCAGATAGTTTGACATCAAATGAAACACCTTCTTGTGAACCCATGGTAAGTCCTCTTAACGACAATGAAATTGACTTTAGAATTTCGTTTGACAAATCCGACGATGAAGATTACACGGTAATTTTTGACAAAAACTCATTTTCTTATAAAATAATTTTTGCCAATGATTTGAAAACGGATTTGGAAAAAGATAATGAAAAAGTCAATATGCCTTCGTTTTTGTCACCCAAGCCTACGGTCAGTTGTTTTGATGATTTAGACTTCTTTAAAGATTTTGAGAATGAATTTCCAGCCATTGTTTACAATGATGCTCTAACGTATAAATCAGATTTCTTAACTAAACTCGCTTTAAGTCCTCAACATATCGACGAATCTGATTTAAAAGATGAAACATTATTTTCCGAATGTGATGAAGAGGAACAAAACGTTATATGCTTTAATGATTTATTTATTTTTAACGTAATTTATCCCGATGAATTAAAAATGGATACAGACAATGATAATGATAAAGTCGATATTGAACACTCTTCGAGAGATTTATGTGTCATACCATTACCTGATGTAATAAATACCGATGTTGGTGCCTATGAACATGGGTCAAATAAGCTTTTGGAAACAAGTCATGATACATCTAATAAAATTTTCAAAACTAAATTTTTTATCCAGGAAATAAATGTTAATATCATGGCTTGTAATTATCTTAACAAAGGGATGCCATTCATTTTCCTAATCAAGAATTTGTATGTGCCATTTGGCATCCCGTTCGACCCCAAATTGTTTTATAAGGATGGGATTAAATTGGGGCAAGTCTAACTTAAAGACTTTTCTGCAAACAAAAGTACTTGCCGGGAGACAACTCAGAATGTATTTTCAATTTTTATCGAGTTTGTCTTTCCAGACTGTCTATACGGCGTATCCAAACCCCATGAATACGGCGTATTGACTATTTGGACGTTATCCAGTCTTTATTTTCAGCACAGTCTATACGACGTATTCATTAAATGAATACAGCGTATACATGTATCAATACGGCGTATCCTGGGGAACGGATACGGCGTATTAACTACCTGTACAGTCTTAAGTTTTTGTTTTGAGTCTAACCAGCGAATACACGGAGATAAAATTGCACTTGTTTTCTTATGCTTAATACAAGATCTTCTGAATGAAATCGATGAAGTTGGTGGAATGCATATTTTCTGGAATTCTCTGTGTGCTGTTCGTGCTAGGATTCAGACGCTTTTTCAACACACAATCTTGCTCATAAACTCAACTTGGAGAATCTACCGAGCAAAATACCAGGGGAGTTTCTCATTCTAATTCTATTTTCCCTTATTATTTAATTGTTTTATATATACAACGAGGACCTTGTATAATTTAAGTGGGGCGATGGAGAACAAATTTTTTTTAGAAGGGTTTTACTGGTCTTCTTTTTACAAATAGCATGCAAATTGCTTAAAAAGCAGCCAAAGATTTAAATTTTTTTCAGCATGAGACTTTTGTAAAATCACTAGTTACATTACATAGCCGCACTAAACCCTTGATACAAGTTGTGAGAATTAAGCCTTTTTAGTTTCCAACTATCTACTAAAATTCACAAAATTATGAGGGTGCCGTGATGTAGTGGACTTTAAAACTTGGCCTGGCATATCACTCGAGACCTGCCCCATGATTATACTAAGGATTTAGATGGAACAACATGTTCAACTAATAAATCAAGGATTAAACAAAATAGGCATACATGTCGTAAACAATAACTAACCACACTTATTTAGTTAAAATCCCGTGTAACCCTTGATATACACTCATTTTAAGAGTAAGAGTCCCTAGAACAAGCCTGTGAGCCATTCCTTTCTTTTTCTAGACAACCATATTATATGTTTCGTTAGCACCTTTGGCACCTTACCTACCGTGAGATTAAGCCTATTTTACCATGTTGCTAGTTGAATTTCGTGTGTATAGAGGTTTTGTATTTTCCTGTGTCAAAGTGAATTTTTCTATTTCTCTAATGGCAGGAAAACTGTACAATGCAATAGGAAAAATATGTAGCTCGAAATTTTCGCTAAAAACTTTTCGCGATTATGAAATATGTCCGAAGAAGAAGGCTAGCAAGGAAAATTTTATCCGGACAAATTATGATAGTGAAGACGGTAAAATCACACCGATGTTTATTATGTATTGTTCAAAAAAATGAAAAAAGAAAAAAAAAGGAGAAGGAAGAAAAATTGTCATTTCAAAAGAAGTTTATACCGAAGAAATTACTTAAAGAATCGACTATTCGTTGATAACGTTTACAGAAATCAATGATGTAAAGTCTGTAAAAAGTGCTGATAATCACCACTTATTTAAATGTATGTAAAGAGCGGGATGTCGAGGAAGTTGACACGTTATGGGAACAGCCAACTAGTATCTTTGTATTTCTTTTCTGTGATCGAGGGGCGTCTGTCTATATTTCGAGTCTTTATCAGGAACGGCCAGGGGAAAGTTACTACAACCGTACCATGTTATTTGTTGGCTTAATCTATTTGCTTGTGAATTTACTAAACCCATATTTACTATCCCTTTCCAAGTAACAAAAAAGCAACTAACATTAGTGTCTACTCAAACGAGGACGTTGTACGAAGCATGCATGTCTATTGCATCGTTACGACCAATGTTTGCATGATCTCTGCTGCCTTGTTGGTTGACGACTTTTGTGAAAGTTAAAGCACCCTACCCAATATCATTCTTCTTACTACCGCTAGTTAAACATGAACATGGATGTATTTGCTTGTATATTGTCTATTCTGTTCGTTTTACAGCCAGGGGGTGCATGTAAGTATGATACAGCTGCCGTATGTTGGATAGTGGTACTTATGGTGAAAGACTGTTGAATGATCAACTGTAAGCCTTCTTAACCTAATTTAGCTTTTGACTTGTTCTTCCTTAGCTTTAGCGGTGGAGATGGTTATTCCCTTGCCAAGCTATATACGAAGCTAATCACGACGAGGCAATTAAGCGTACTACTAAATTGTTGCACACCCTAGATATGTTGGGGAGTGATCTGATGTTGTCCATTTCCAATATTTCATGAGGTGACTTGGTTATGTACAGGTGATTGAGGACAAAAAGATGCTTAAACGAAAAACCTCAACTTCGGTTGGGATACATTTTCATAAACTGGAACTTTTTCTAAGGTCTACTTGAGGACAAGTAGGATTCAAGTGGGGGAGGGGAAAAATTTTTAACAAAGTTTGATGACATCATATAACAGTCACATTAATTATATCATTTATCCTATCTATATTGCCCAATTTTATATAATTATTGCATTATTTGTACTTAATTGCTTTAAAGATGACAAATGCAGTAATTCAGGAGTGTTTTGTAAAGATATGCTAAAAGGCGCATAATTTGGATCTAAAACGATGACATTTGAAGATTGTTGAATTTCCCAATAACGACCCGTATCCAACTAAAGAGATACGGCGTATCTGCGCCAAGACTTCACAAGAAAACACGTTTGACCAATTCCCAATACGGCGTATTCACTCTGTCTACATACGCCGTATCCATGAAGATAACTATTCGAAGATACAGTAAATCAAGTAAATTGGGAATGATATCAAAGATTTATTACGAACGTAGCGCGCACTCCAAGGAATCCAGCCTAATACGTCATATCGACCTTGCTGGATACGGCGTATCGAGTCTTTTTTAGACACTATAAATAGAAGACTCAAAAATGAGTTTTCAGTATGCAATATCATATTCCTTATACCATACTCACTAAAGACGAATTTTAGAAGAGAAGATCAGCCACCAAGGTCAAGCATTGATCACGAATCCATATATGACATCGTGTAATTTTTACTCTCTTAATCGTTTGATTTTCATTGTTAGATTACGCTTGTATAATTACAATGGTTGTGGGCTAATACCACAATCGGTATTAACCATCTTAATGAAAGTTCAATGTTTCGTTGTTTTAAAAAATCGATTCTTAATTTATCGTTGATGTTAATTTATGTTTACACCTCATACTTGTTTTATTGTTTGAATATCGACCTACATTCAACGGATCTAGTGATACGGACCAAGTAATCTAGATACCGGGATAGCTCTCCATATCGTGTTTCATATTACTGGACCAATAGGATCACAAATAACGTTCTGTCTTTGTCTTTTGATTATGAGCTTAGTTGGACCGGTAGGTGACCCGTTTATGTTTCAGCAATCATGCTCTTAATTAACTGATAAAGATTGGAATAGTGGACTACCAGTATATAAAACACCGTCAAACAATAAGTGGGTAAAGTCCCGTTGGGCTAGGGTTTTAACAGGATCACCACTGCTTTAATTCTCTAAGATAGATTATAATTAAACTAAAGGATGCTTTATGCGGATGCATTAATTATGACAGGATTAATTGTGTCTAGGTCTTAGGATGATGTCCCGCCTAAGTCTTAAGAATGATATGCCGCTTCGAGATAAGTAAATCATTGCACTAAAACAAACAAACCAGCATTGAACCGAATTTAATATGGCTAATACAGTTTTCTATCATTTGGCTTGTACCGCTTTTCTATCTTCTAATTTTCTTCTTTTGTGTTTATTATCTATTAAATTGGTATTTGTTTCCACCAAACCTGTGCTAGTCTCTCAGGCTGAAAACCCCCATATCATTAGACACGTACATAGCATAGGTTTAAGACAGCATAAATATAACTAATTAAAGAATGCTAATAGAATATAGATTTAATGTTCCCTCTTAGTGGTTCGACACCCTAGTTACCGCGAACTCCATCTTGACCAGGTACATGCTCGTTAAAGTGCTGTTTTAAGGTTTGTCGCTAAATATAAATTTAAAACTTGATAATTAAATAATTAACCACAGCGACAACACATCAAAGGTAAATATAGGTTTAGTAGAAAATGCTAGGGTTGATTACTCCTAACTAATCGTTATCGATACCAAGATCCAGGAGGGCGAGAAAGACCACACAAGACGAATACAACACCCGTAACACAGATAGACATATGTGATTTGCTCACTAACGAATAGAAAAATTGTCTCCCACCCGCGAATAAGCTAAAGAGATAGGACTAGTATAGTAATTTAGGGTATAGGATCTTTTAATTTTCACCAATAGTAAATAAACAACAGCGCTAAGACATGCATACATGACCCGTAACGACGGAAATAGACAGCAAACGCTCGATCACATTCCTTCATTGCGTAAAACCCATGGTTAATGATTAGGAAAGGATAATAAATAAATGTTAAAAAAAATTACGAAACAAATAGATTAAGTCTAAAATACAAGTTGCTAGACACTTTTTCCCGACCGTTACCATGATAAAGACAATTATTTACAACGTCTTGATCATAGATCAAAAACAACAACCTAAGTTGGCGTTCCCGTAATGGTCAACTTCCCAATCATAGCCCATACGTTTCAAGCCATGAGATATCTTCACTTTATAAAATACTCTTACATCGTCGATTTGTATCAACTAATATCGAAATCCTTCATGTATTCCCTTCAGTAGTTTGCGAAACGATTATCTTCAAATTTTCCTTCTCTTTTTTGTTGCGATTTTTCTAATTTTTTGATTTTTTTGCTAACACTATACTACGAAACTCGGTGTAGTTTCACCATCTTCACGATCATAATAATTCTGGATAATTCCTTCGATAATTCTTTGTTCTTCGGACGTACCATTAATTGCGATGGTAGTAAAAATACATGAGTTTTGACTATAATATATATATTCTCATTTACGATGTGCAAATTTCTTCCAATCGTACCAAAATTGACACAAGAATCGGGAAATACAAACTTTACACTTTAAGCAACTAACAACTGTAAAATAAACTTAATCTAACAGGGTAGGCTAAGGTATAAAGGTGTAATGAAACAAATAATTGGTATAGTTCCTAAAGGATTGGCTCTACTGGTTGTT
The DNA here is from genome assembly GCA_026074375.1 of Tanacetum coccineum. NCBI lineage: Eukaryota > Viridiplantae > Streptophyta > Magnoliopsida > Asterales > Asteraceae > Tanacetum > Tanacetum coccineum. The sequence continues at coordinate 15,252 of BQNB010063954.1, read as the reverse complement.
CTAGGGATATCTTACTCTCAAAATGAGAGTAAACAAAGGGTTTATACGGGGGTTAACTAACCAATGTAGTTAGTTAATAAGCAACATGTAAAGGCATTTTGGGTGTAATCCTAAAATTTACCAATTTAAATAAGTTACTCCGTCTAAATCTATAGTTCTCATCATTGCGGTCTCGAGTTATATACCAAGCTAAGTTCTAAAGTCTACAACATCACCAACACACTCATATTTTGTAGAATTTGGGTAAACATTTGGAAACTGATAAGGTTAAATCCTCACAAGATCTAACAAGGGTTATTATGTGCGGGTTATGTATCAAGTAATTCACAAAAGTAATGCTTTGAAAAAAATTAATTTGATGGAGCATAATTTAAGCATTTTAGTGTGAAAAATAGGACAAGTAAACATTCTAATTCCATCCCCCCACTTGAATTATACAACATCCTCATTGTATATATAAAACATTAAATACGGGAATTAAAAAGAATTAGAATGAGAAACTTCCCTGATATTTCTCGGTAGATTCTCCAAGTTGAGTTTATTTGAGCAAGAATTCATGTTGAACAACCGCCTTGAGGTTTCAAAACTCCAACACTTCACGATCTCTAGATTTGTAGATTCTCCACCAATATTCGTCGATATTTCTTTTACGAGGTCCTGTGTAAAATATAGGAAAAACATGCATTCCTATCTTGGTATGTACGGTTAATTTAAACCAAACTAAACAAACTGTACAGGAGATCGATACGCTGTATCCATAAACTGGAATACGCCTTTATGTGAGAAACCTAAAAAAGTATCTAAAAACGGGTCATTCTATTGTATTACGCCGTATCATGTGCATGAATCGCTGTATTGACATTACTACAATAATGTTTTTAAAGTGCAAAAAAACCAAAGAACTGATAACCGTCTAGACAATCAATACGACCGTATGGTATGGAGCGGATACCCGTATTGATGTCTGGGGAGACATGACTCGATTATAATAAAATAAAATCAGGTTGTCTCCCCGGAAGCACTTGTTTACACAAAGTCTTTAAGTTAGCACTTTTCCTTCATCTTTTCATTCACCATTCATCTCATGCACCTAATGTGCCTGTCGTGTGAGAGCTAAAAACATCTTCCCATCTTTCATTTCGAATGGTAATCGAATCCCTAAGTTCAATACTCCTTTGTATAACCCTTTAAGCTTTTGGTACGGATGCGAGATTCCATTCATCTTATCTTCATCACTTATCTTTAGTAATGGTAAGATCTTGTTGCATTGTTCATTAGTGTGGTATCTAAACCTCGGATGTGATCGCACCATTTGGTAAGTTACATAATCATTCCCATTGTGAATGGTAATCATCCCTTCGGATCGTCTTGTTTTAATTCCAAAATCTCTTAAAAATAGTTTGCCAAAAATAACATTCGCCCATTCCTCTCATAACAATTAACATCAATATATTTTATAAAACTGCAAAATCCGTCACAACAGAAAAGGTTCCAACAAAATAGGCACATTCATTAAAGCTTCTATAACATTATTCCCTTTGTACACCATCTTATCTTTCATTATAGAATTATGAAACTTTTTAGACATCACATTGACATACAATAATAGGAAAAAGTTAGCATGTGTAAATTCAAATCCTATCATGCATGAAAACTTTAAGTTGTGAGCACAATCTATATGGATCTTCTTATCATAGTCGCAATAACTAGGGTAATCATCAATTCTAGTATCAAGTTCATCATCCCTAGTTCTAAATTCCTTAATTACCTTACCTTCTCAATGGTGGGCATCAAATCATCACCTTAATTTCTTCTAAGCTCAATAATTCATTTAGATCATTTAATTCAATGTATTCTTAAAGGAAAGGGTCCAAATGATCTTTTAATCACCAAAGTCTCTCCATATAGCCTAGCTCTAAATCAAGTTCTATTCTATCACTCAAACTTAGCATGTAGCCCTTTTTATTAAACTGCTAGCAGGTTTAACACTTGTGAAAATAATCCTTTCTTCCCCGACCCTTAAAGTGATCTTTCTTTTGTAAACATCAATCTTAGCACGAGCGGTAGACAAAAATGGTCTTCCGAGGATCAAGGGCACTTTGATATCCTCAGGTATATCTAGAATTATAAAGTCTACTAGGAAAACAAATTTACCAATTCCTACTAGTATGTTTTTAGCTATTCATTTTGGATATTTCACAGTCCTGTCGGCTAATTCAACTGTCTACTTAGTGTGGACTAATTTACCTAATCCTAAATTAAGGTAGGCAAGAGAGGCATAACACTAACGTCATTATTGAAGCAAACATTAATATGAAAGCAAATAAAGTGAAACATCACTGGGTCTCTTTCTTCCTTTCTGGGTATGAAATTATGATATGTGATAGCTCCTGGTCCATATGATCGCTTTTTTCCTTCACAGTAGTAACCATCTCAACAACTTAGAGATGGAATCATCGTTGTCTATGCCTTGTACATGATGTACGATTCCTTTCAAGTTGAATACGCGTACTGGGAGGATCCAATACGGTGTATCGAGTATGAATCAGCTTTAATAGTAGTCGAGATCGACTTGACTTGATCTCTTGGGTTCGCTTTAGTAGAGCTAGGTAGATTTACAAATCCTCTTTCCTATAGTACCTTGCTCATTTGCCCGATTTGAATCTCCAAAGTTTTAATCGATGCTCCTTGGTTTCGAATGGCAGCATCCGTTGAAGCTCAGATTTCTTTAATTAAATTGGATTTTTATTCATGTATCTTTGCCGATTCACTCATAAACTCTCATGGTATCTTCCATAGATTGCCTTTCATTTTTTTCCATTGGTACTAAAAGATTCGCATTGTTCCTTTGATAGAATCCTAGAGCTGCTGCTCTATATCCCCCTCCTTAAAAAGGTCCACAACAAATTACTTGTAGTAAGCTTCTTCTAGGGTTTTCCCTTCCTTCTTTGAGGGCAAATCTTCGTGTAAATGGGGGGGGTCCACTGCATGTTCGCATCAACTTGAACAACATAGACTTTTTTATTCACTTTCTTGATCTCTCTTCCTAGATTATTGAGTTGTGCTTGTATAGTTGCCAATCCGTCAGAAGTTTCAGTACTTCTTGACCTAGATGTTCCATTGTGCCATTTTTGAGAGTATTCAGCCATTTCTTGGATGGCTACTTTTGCATCAGCAACAGTCTTTGATGGTATTGCACCTCTTGAATCAAGAATCTGTCGAGTAGGAATTCCTAATCCATTATAGAACAAGATTACCTCCTGCATCTCTGTTAAATAGTGTCAAGGACACTTCATCAAGAGATCTTAAAGATCATCCTATGCTAGTAAAGGTTTTCATTTGGTTCTTGCTGAAAGTTGTTGATTTCCTTCATTTTCTTTGCAGTTCGAGCAGGTGGACAATATTTGTTCAGAAATTTTGTTTTAAGACCATCCTAAGTTGTAATTGAACCAGTTGGTTCATTTCTTAGCCAACGGCTTGCGGCTCCAGTTAAGGACATAGGGAATGCTCTAAGCATCACTTGGTCTATAGTAATATTTGGAATGTGGAATAGATCGACGATCTCAAGAACTTTCTCAATGTGTTCGTTCGCATCTTCATGATCCGAACCGCTGAAGGTGTTAGTACGTAGTTCCTTGAGAAATTGGCCCTTCAGTTCAAAGTTATCCTTGTCTTCAATTTTGGGCCTAGCAACCCCCGATCCATAGTCAGCTCGGGTCTTGCTCATGTACTGCTCCATAGTTTCCGCCATTGTTTCCGCAACTTCTTCCTCCGAGTATTCTTGGTCAGAAAATAAATTGAAATCAGGCGATCTCAATTCGTCAAGACTTAGTGTCTTGAAGTGTCTCCTAGATGATCGAAATTCTTGTTCAGGTTCTTTGTAAGGTATGAATAGTTCGTTTGTTGAACTCCTTGTCATGCACTACCTAAAACAAGGGATAAACAATCAGTAGGATAGGCTCATTTAGGAAAGAAAATTTTTTAGCACGAAAATCAAGTATAAAAACTAAGGTTTTGATTCTGTTACAGATGATCAATAAGCCGTATCCAATAGAAGTGAATACGCCGTATTAATCTGTTGAATGAATACGTTGTATTGGACAGAAAGTTAGATATGCCGTATCCGATAGAAGTGGATACGCCGTATCGAGTTATCGACCAGAATAATGTATTTAGCAAAATAATTAAATTAAACAGTTAAATATGCAAGCAAACAATTAAACTAAATTATACTAATCTAAATAACACAACTCCTAAGGGTTAGATCTAATCTAATGTTAAAAACCAAAACATAAATTAAAATCAAGATAAATTTTCACTCCCCGGCAACGGCGCCAGAAACTTGATGTGTTGTCATGTAGTTTTACTTTATTGATTACTAAGTTTTAAATTTATATTTGCTGACTTATCCTAAAACAACACTTTAACGGGAAGTGTACCCGGTCAGATAGGAGTTTCGTGGTAAGTAGGGTGTCGAACACTTGAAGCGAGGAATACTTTCAATTTATTAATATTTTGGTTGTCTAATCTAAGTTAGTTCTATTCTATTCTAAACCTATGCTAAACCTATGTTAATCCTAAATCTAACGGATAAGAGGGTTTTTCAGCCTGAGAGACTGGCACGGGTTTTGTGGTGACTAAAACCAATTCAAGACACTTAAACACACGCAAGCAAATTAACAAAAGATAAAAGAGCGGTTGAGCCAAATATAAGAAAATTGTATTAGCCATCATTAATCTGATTAGAATGTTGGTTTGTTTACTAAGTGCAATGATTACTTATCTCGAGGCGGCATATCATTCTTAAGACTTAGGCGTTACTTCTTCCTAAGACCTAGATACGAAGAATTTTGTCACAATTAAACGTATCCGCATAAAGCATCCTTATTTGCTGATTATAATCTATCTTAGGGATTAAAGCAATGGTGATCTTGTTAAACCATAGCTCATAGAGACTTTACCCACTTACTGCTTAATGGCAATTTGTGGAAATCGTAGAGGGGGGGTGAATACGTTTCCATTTAAAAAGTTAAAACGTTTTGTATCAAATTATTCATCAAGTTAGATGCAATATGATGAGTATGAATAATACATCTATATCCACTAGAACATGTCATAGCAATAAAAACACAATCATAATGTTAACTTCTATCTATGACACAATCATCATCCAAACAATATAAGCAACAATCAACACACATATAGATCTAATGCAAATATAAATGTAAGGCGATAAGGTAAATAAAGATGTAAAGCGAAAGGTAAAAGAAAGTGCAAACCGGACGCGATGATTTATAGTGGTTCGGTCACGAAGCACCTCTTCGCCCTACTCCACTCCCCGAGTACCCAACTCGAGAGTTACTTCACTAGTCAACAAGCTCCCTTTAGGCGGAGAAAACCGAACACAACTAAGCTTACACCGATTTTCGACACTAAGCCAAATGTCGAGTTCTAATCCTAGCTAGAACCAATCTATCACAACTTATGTATTTTGAGGACTAAAATACTAACCGCACTACTTCACTACACTTCACAACTTCACTTCCCTTCACAACTCCACTTCACTTCACAACTTCACTTCACTTCACGACTTCACTTCACTTCACAACTTCTCTTCACTTCACAACTTCACTTCACTTCACAACTTCTCTTCACTTCACAACTTCACTTCACTTCACAACTTCTCTTCACTTCACAACTTCACTACACTTCACCTAGACACTAACAAGATCACCCTGATCTATCTAAACTTACTATGAACACCACGATCTAACAACTATACACACCATGATCACCACGATCTAACTATTACACAAGTTTGGAATACATGGACTCGATCTATACATTGTGAATGTAAGACATGTCACGAATGCACTAACTAACCTACATAACTTCATATCTTAATGATACGAAAGTCTTCTCTGCACTTGGAGGAAAAGCTTAATACTTAGAAACTAATGCTTAAGATTAAATGATCAAAAGGATTTGAGTGATGTTATAAACTAGATTTTTAGACAGAAAAGAATAAGTGCAAAAGGTTAGAAAATTAGTGGGGAACAGTCCAGTATTTATAGGCAAACTAGGGAGCCTTTTTGTTTGGCCGGTCCCCTTAATTCATATGGTCGGTCCCCTTAATTCATATGCCGGTCCCCTTAAATTTAAGGGGGTCGGCTAGGCTAGGACGCTCCCTTTTTTGTCTTTTTCAGGGGAGGTGTTTAATAGAAACATTTCTAGCCATTTTTAGATAGAAAAATTGAATTCAAAATATTTATTTTGAATAAAACATTTCTTTTAAATGTAGAAATTTTTTTGTAAAAGTTATAAAAATATTTGTAACATTTTATAAAAAATGCGAGGTTGAATAAAAATTCATTTGATCATAAAATAAATTAAGCATTTATTTATTCATACCTTAAGTGATTTACGTCGGGTGCAAACTTCGTAGAAGCAAACTTGAGACGTCGAGAGATGTTGTCATATGAATGCATTGATGATTTGTGATCACGAGTAACTTAAGCACTTTACGTTATGTGTTATAAGTTACATGTTTGTCATCACCAAAACACAAAGGGAATGTATGGATAAAACATCGTAATAATTCTACCAACAATCTCCCCCTTTTTGATGATGACAAATTATGTAAACTGTAACTCATAGTAAAATATATAAGTTACCCATTTTGGGGGGGGGGTTTAACACCTTCCTTCTCCCCCTTTTGTCGAAGCAAAAAGGTAGACTCTTAGGCGAGACTAATACTACACTTCAAACCTTGAACCAAAGAGGCGAGCTTGCATCATCCCCAGTGAAGTCTTGTTCCTATCAACCCCGTTGAATCATCCCAAGATATCTACTTTGAAACTCGAGCACCCCTTAGCTCATTGCAATCCTATGACAAACTGCATTCCATTATATAGACTCTAAGAGGATCCATTTGGATCAAATTTGTTGCAAATACTTAACCTACATAAGGGTTAGTTTTTCGTGCAACATACTATATATATAGTAGCGATATAAAGGGATGGAATACACATATCAAGAAAATGTGTAGATGTCAGAACAGGGGTTTTTTTTACAACTCCCCCTCGGTTTATGCTCTCACCCCCTGATTTGGGGCATCCAAGACTCAAACTACTGAAGTGTGCTATAAAAGAAAAAAAATTAGTAGAAAAGTGCACATATATATAATAACGATGATATATATATATATATATATATATATATATATATAATAATAAATATAAATTATATATAAAAATATAAAAATAAATATATATATATATATATATATATATATATATATATATATAGCAATACATTAACGGGGAACAAGTCATCCATGTCTTAGATATATGCACTCTAAACTATGACATTTTAAAAGAAAAATTAAAACCTAGACACACGACGTATACTTAAGACATGAGAATGTTTAGGAACCAATGATAATGTTCGACCGACACATGCTTAATGACTAAGACTTGACCAACACCTTTCAGTATAATACCGACTTTAATAAATGAGAACAAAATCCGTTTATTGATTGACACACTATTATTATGAGAATGACTTCTTCTAAGATGTCATTTGGATAAGGAGTATTAACGTATTTTGATCAACACGTTCCTTATGGTATCATCATCTATCCAAGATGATGATGTGGATTTGAATAGACCAAGGGTTGTATTGAGAGATTCCTAAATCCTCAAGGTTTCTTTGTTAAGCATTATGTATGCTTTTCATGTTTGGGGTGTTTAAGGATAAACATTTTCGTAAGACTTTAGGTCGAACTAAATGTTGATGATAAGGATGATTTTAAGAGGGAACATAAACAAAGAAGGATGAGTGTGAATGGAAAATAAAGGTGTTGACATTAGGTTTATTGGGTGTTTTGTTGGTTGTTAATTCGAACAAAGGTGAAAATATGAAAATGGTAGAAGAGAAGTGAAAGGCTTGACATTGTGATGACTTAACAATGCTTGAAGATTGAATATCTTCTTTGTGTTCATCACTTTGCTAAAAAGTGGAAATCGTTGGATGAAAAATAAAGACACGACATTGTGATGACTCAACAACACTTAAAGATTGAATATATTCTTTGTGTTCTTCACTTGCTAAAAAGTGGAAATGATTGGATGATAAGACGCATTTCATTTCGAAATTTACTTGAGTTTTGACAACATAGGCATACATGCTTATGAGTGTCGGGATATGAAAATGAGACGCATTTCATTATGAAATTCACTTGACTTTTGACAACATAGGTACACATGCTTATGAGTAGATCTATAAGACATGGAATATCACAATTTCAAAGGCTTTCCATTATGTGTTAGGGTCTAGGAGAGCATACAATCTTTTTCTCTATGGATTGGTCAATTCTGCGACTCAGATCTTGAAGTAGCTTTCAGAAAACACACATGGCTTTGTTTGTAATCTGGAAGGTGTTGATTTACTCTCAGAGTCTCGGAAACCAACTCTATGTTACATTGATAAATTAGGGATATGTTGGTGTTGATTTACTATCAGGATCTCGTAAAATGAAATGTGATAATCGTCTTCTAGGTGCCATTAAACACGATTCTGTTTTGAGCATAGACGCATTAATTAAAAATTAAATCTTTTAAAAAGAATTTTAATTTTTTTGTAATTTCGGTTTCATTTTACGAGCAATAATAATAAAATTTAAAATTCTAATTTTTTTTTTTTTTTACTGTTTCTCGTTTACGAGCTCAGTTAATAAAAGATTTTAAATTTGTTTAGATTTCGGTTTCAGCTTTACGAAGCATTAATAGAAAACATAATATTAAATTTTAAAATTCTTCTTTTTTTATTCATCGTGTAAACGAAAAACGAAATAAAAAAAATTTAAAAAATTTTAATTTTTTATTATTTGTCTCTCGTAAACTGAAACCCAAATTTAAAAAAATTTAATTTTTTAAATTATTTTTTATTATGCTCTCGTAACACTGAATCCGACTATAATTTTTTTTTATTTTTTTAATTTTTTTTATTATTGCTCGTAAATTGAACCGGCATAAAAAAAATTTAAATTTAAATTTTTTTTCATTATTCTCGTTGAACTGAAACCCGATAAAAATATAAAAATTAATAATTTTTTTTATTATTTGCTGTAGATTTGTGTGGCCCGATGTGTGTGGCCAGTATTAACGGGAAAAGGTATATCTTAGTGATAGTCGACGATTACTCAAGATTTACCTGGGTTAGACTTTTGAAGATAAAAGATGAAGCTCCTACGGCCATCATCAAATGAATAAAAAATATTCAAGTTCGTTTGAAAGCCATAGTCCGGAATGTTCGAACAGATAATGGAACCGAATTTGTCAATCAGACACTTCGTGAATGGCATGAAAATGTTGGCATCTCGCATCAAACTTATGTAGCTCGCACTCCTCAGCAAAATGGTGTTGTCGAAAGGCGAAATCGGACTCTTGTTGAAGCTGCTAGAACAACGCTAATCTTTTCTAAAGCTCCATTATTTCTCTGGGCCAAAGCTATCAATATAACTTGTTATACCCAAAACTGTTCTTTGATACGCCTCCGATATAACAAAACTCCATACAAGCTTATGCAAGACAAGAAACCAGACTTATCATTCTTTCATGTCTTTGGTTCACTTTGTTATCCTACCAATAACCATGAGGATCTGGGTAAATTTGATGCAAAAGCAGACATAGGGATTTTCATTGGTTACACGCCTGCAAAGAAAGCGTTCAGAATCTACAACAGAAGGACCCGAATAATTACTGAAACAATCCATGTAACGTTCGATGAGCTAACAACAATGGCTTCTGAACAATTCAGTTCAGGACCCGGGCTTCATTATATGACTCCTGCTACATCCAGTACAGGACTCGGTTCAAATCCTGTTTCTCAACAACCTTTCTTTCCACCAAAAAGAGATGATTGGGATCGTTTGTTCCAACCAATGTTCGATGAATACTTTAACCCTCCACCAATTGCTGTTTCTCCAGTTCAAGAAGCTGCTGCTTCAAGAGCTAAAGTATTAGCTGATTCTCCTGTGTCAACTTCCATTGACCATGATGCTCCATCAACAAGTATTCCTTCAACACAAGAACATGTATAGTCTCCAATCATTTCTCAAGGTTTTGAAGAATCACCAAAAATACCAACATTTCATGATGATCCACTTAACGAATCTCCTAATGAAGACTCGACTCCTCAAGGATCATCATCTAACGTGAGACAAATCCACACTCTATTTGAACACCTTGGTAGATGGACTAAGGATCATCCTATAGAAAACGTGATCGGTGATCCTTCTCGCTCTGTATCTACAAGGAAGCAACTTGAAACTGATGCCATGTGGTGTTATTTTGATTCCTTCCTTACTTCAGTAGAACCCAAGAACTTCAAACAAGCAGTGACCGAACCATCATGGATCAATGCAATGCAAGAAGAAATCCATGAATTTGAAAGACTTAAAGTTTGGGAATTGGTGACATGTCCAGATAACTTGTTCTTGATCAAACTCAAATGGATTTATAAGGTCAAAACAGATGAATCTGGTGGGGTACTAAAGAATAAGGCTCGACTAGTTGCTCAAGGATTCAGACAAGAAGAGGGTATTGATTTCGAAGAATCATTTTCACCGGTTGCTAGAATTAAGGCCATTCGTATCTTCGTAGCATATGCCGCTCACAAGAATATGATAATCTGCCAAATGGACGTCAAAACGGCTTTCTTGAATGGTGAGCTCAAAGAAGAGGTCTACGTTTCTCAACCAGAAGGATTTGTTGATCAGGACAACCCATCGCATGTGTACAAGCTCAAAAAGGCTCTTTATGGTCTTAAACAAGCACCACGTGCATGGTATGATATGCTGTCAAGCTTCCTCATCTCTCAACAATTCTCAAAAGGTGCAGTTGATCCAACACTCTTCACACGGCATGCTGGAAACGACATATTACTGGTACAAATTTATGTTGACGATATAATATTTGCATCAACTAATACTGCCATGTGTGATGAGTTTGCTAATCAGATGACCAATAAGTTCAAGATGTCGATGATGGGGCAAATGTCATTCTTTTTAGGATTACAAATATCTCAAAGTCCCAGAGGCATCTTTATAAACCAATCTAAATATGCTTCTGAAATTGTTAAAAAATATGGTTTGCATTCTACTGATTCTGTCGACACACCCATGATTGAAAACAAGAAACTGGATGAAGATCTACAGGGGAAACCAGTTGATGCTACACTTTACCGTGGCATGATTGGATCCTTAATGTATCTTACATCCAGTAGACCTGACCTTAACTATGTTGTCTGCTTATGTGCCCGGTATCAGGCTAAGCCTACCGAAAAGCACTTACAAGCGGTGAAACGGATCTTTCGATACCTTAACGGAACCATTAACATGGGTCTATGGTACTCGAAGGATACCGATATGTCACTCACAGCTTATGCAGATGCCGATCACGCGGGGTGTCAGGACACTAGACGTAGTACATCGGGAAGCGCTCAGTTCTTAGGTGATAAACTTGTTAGCTGGTCGTCCAAGAAGCAAAAGAGCACTGCCATATCGAGTACAGAGGCTGAATATATTGCCTTATCTGGGTGTTGCTCACAAATCCTTTGGATGCGTTCACAGCTAACAGATTATGGCTTTCAATTCAATAAGATCCCTCTGTACTGCGACAACAAGAGTGCGATTGCTTTATGCTACAACAATGTTCAACATTCAAGAGCTAAGCACATCGATATTCGCTACCATTTCATAAAGGAGCAAGTGGAGAATGGAATCGTGGAGCTATACTTTGTTCGGACTGAATACCAACTAGCTGACATCTTTTACTAAACCGTTGCCTCGAGAGAGATTTAACTTCTTGATCGATAAGCTTGGTATGAGAAGCATGTCTCCAGAAACGTTGAAACGTCTGGCAGAGGAAACGGACGAGTGATGGTGGTAACTCATATCCTATATATATGTATATATGAAAACATAAAAAATCCAAAAAGATTTTCCTTTTATAAAATTTTACAAAAACAAAAGAAAAAAATTAAAAAATCAAAAAAATATAAAAATATGTATCTCTGGCATGTCTTCTGAAAATTGATAACATTTACGGCCTTAGAAATGTCATTCAATAATGATACGAGGCTGTAAATGAAGTTCGAGCAGAAGTTTCAAAAGTTTTCAAAACATGCCAAAATGGTTTGCTATTATTTCTGATAGTAACCCGGTCATTATCTTTAAGGCAAGTATGTCGTCAAAAAGACAACTTGACCTCTCAATGGGAATTTATTCTCGGGCATGGTCTACTTAATGACCATGCAAAGGCTTGTGATTACTTTGCATCACAACCCGTGCTTCTTATAATCTGTAAGTGTACGTGTCAGTGCGCTTATATGTCAAAATAAGAGAAATCTTATTTTCTTGGGTGTTGAATTTCAAAATATATAATAATCATCTTTTAGATTTACCAAATCATCATTTTTCTAAGAGAATTTTGAACCATCAAATAACGACTACAGCTCTTTAACTAGAAAACGAGTCATTATTTAAGGGGGAGAAACTGTCAAAATCATCTTCTTCATAATTAATAAGGTGTTAATCAGAAAAGGTTTTTAATGATGTCGGGTGAATAATTAAAGGGGAGTTGATTAATTTCAACTCAATTAAGCTTTATTTGCTATATGTTTAATCTTGTTGGGGGTATTAATGCAAAATGTGAGACTTTTTCTCGATTCTAAACCTTAGGGACTAGTTTTCCCACTTAGGAAACTTTAGTATGCCTTAGGAATAGTTTTATAAAAAAGTTATAACATTATTAAACCTCAGGGGGGCATTTATGCCAAATCTTAAAAGATTCAAACATAAACACCCCCTTGCCCCGTCCTTGTTAAAACACACGAACACAAATACTTTACAAACCTTAAACCTCCATTGATAACCTTCAAGACCCTCAAGAACTTGCTTAATCTTTGTTTTAAGCTTAAGGTACACGAATGTCATCATTAAAACTTCATTATATATGATCGAATCATGGAATTACACTCGAAAACCCTAAAATTCGATTTAAATTTCTTCACCCTAAAAAGTGTTTGAAAAGTGAAATTGATTGAGGGGTTTTGGTTTATTAGGGGTCTAGATTGTGTGCCTTTAACAGTTTTTAATAAGGATAACTTCTTCATGCGTTTTGATTGATTCTTGAATTCGAAAAGTTTGAAAATGGGTTAAAATTTGAAAAAGTTTGTGGGTTTGGGATTAGAATTGCTTATACGATTGATTGTGAGTGTTGGAGTGTTCTTAACCATACAAATATGTGGAAATTTTGATTATGTGGGGTGTTCGTGTTCTTATGGCTCGAACATGACTTAAATCAAGAATTTTGTGGTTAATTCATGCGTTAAAAGTGTTAAAATGACTCATAGAGGCTATATGATCATGATTAAGTGAACTTAGATGCTTAGAAAGGTGTAAAATGTTTATGTAAAAATTGCACATGCGATCTATACAATAGACGTTTTCACAGGCGATCAATACATAGACATATACACAGGCGATCAATACATAGATATTACATAGGCGATCTAAACGTGCATGTGATACACATGAGATCTATACATACTTAAGTATGACAGGCAATTAATACATAAATACATAGGCGATCTATACATACTTAAGTTAAACAGGCGATCTATACATGCATCTTTAACACAGGCGATCTATACACGCATCCTTAACACAGGCGATTTATACTTAGGTGGCTTTTCACAGGCGATCTATACACTATCTTTAGGCATACTATACTTGATTTTTTTCTAATTGAATTAATCTAGTAATCTTGGTAATTCAACCTCATGACCTAATCTAAGTGTAATTTAACCCTATCTTGTCATATAGTGATTAAGTTAGGTATAATTTTCCTTAGAAATCTTAAGTGTTTGCCTTGATTTCATTAGTTTGCCTATGGTCTATGTGTTATATGTATGTGTGTGTATCCTAGTTACATGTGTATCAGTTCTTTGCATTGTGTGTAGGTGTATCAATTTGTTGCCTTGTATTTGTTTGCCTGATCCCCTGTTGTAAACCCTGTCTTGCATCAATAATCTTGAATCATGATCTAGATTGTCTATCAGTATTGTATATATTTGCTTGTATATAAACTGTATGTGACAACTCTTAGCAGAATCATGACTTCTATCACTGCTCAATAAACTAAGCTTGACCTTGAACTTGTTCCCAAAGATAATCGACTTGACATTGGAAAATGCAATGGAAGAATCCCTCGTGGATTAAAACCAAAAGAGGAAACATTTCAAGTTGTTCTGGATGCACTTGCACTCACTCCATGCTATCCTGCATTTCTCATCACTGCTGATGTCCCTGAAGTGTATATGCATCAATTCTGGAATTGAATATACAAGCATGACGACTTCTATAGATTCAAGATTGATAAGAATAAAATATTCAAGCTTACCTTGGAAGTCTTCAAAGATATCTTTTAGATTTTCCCACGAGTACCTGGTCATGACTTTGATGCTCTTCCTTCTGAAGAAGACACTATATCTTTCTTAAGAGATCTTGGTCATACTGGGGTTATCAATTCACTCAATGATGTTGTTATCGATCAGATGCATCAATCGTGGAGAACTTTTGCTGCTATAATCAACAGAAGCCTATCTGGAAAGACAAGTGGACTTAACAAACTTCGTCTTTCCCGAGCACAAATCCTTTGAGGCATGTACCATCAGAAGTATGTAGACTATGTGGAACTACTCTGGGAAGACTTTACTTATCAGATTGACAACAAAGTTTACAAAAAGCAAGAAAAGATGTACTACCTTCGTTTTACCAAAGTTATCATTCACCACTTCCTTATTCAAGAAAAGTCAATTTCCTGGAGAAACAGAATTGGGATGCACAATGTCACACCCCGCCAAGGCGGAAACGCGAGGCGTAAACAAGAATGGATATCATCACAGCACATGATGTCTATATAGAGAATACTAAAATGAAAACTAAAGTAAAGCAAAGACACAAAGTGTCATAACAATACCCAAAACCTAATGGTGTCTTTATTAATGAGAAAGGGGTCTCGTCAATAAATGACATGCAAAAACATAATCCAAACAATTCATGCAAACGCATTTATTCAAACAGAAAGCATAAATAAACTCCAAGCATCCTACGATCTCTTCTAGCCACTTCGATCTATCTTAGCACCATTAAGCTCACCCGAAAATGATGCTTAAAACATCAACATT
>BQNB010063953.1:0-35493 GCA_026074375.1 Tanacetum coccineum | reverse complement strand
AAGTTTAAACTACATCTTCACCAAAAGAAGAAACTATTTCGAACCAGATAACACCGAACCAATTCTGCCATTTATATCCTATTGAAACAAGCCTACTACAAAACCGAATAACCGTATAACTTGTATAATGTCCCACTTTTAAATCCCACTTCCAAATCTGATCTAAATCCCACTTTTTAATAGTAAACCTGATCTAAATCCCACTTCCAAATCAGAGCCAAAATAAAGCACAATAAAAAAGGAAAGGAAAAATAATCGATATCGATTGATATAAACCTCGAAACCAAATTTAAACTAATTCGAATCCAAACTACCTTAAAAACCAAATAAGATACACGACAGCTTATCCGGTTAATAAACAACTAAAAACAAGAGAAAAAAGAAGGAATCGAAACCATCGAATTCAAAGCTAAACCTGGGGAAAACTCGTCTTCAAACCCTCCAAATCATTAACAAAATCATTACAAAATCATACTTCAAATAAATCAAACCAATGCATAATCAATTTAGATCCGACTATTACATAAGTTGGAGATGAAAAATACATTAAAATCTATTCTACTCCTAAATATTATCTGCTACTCTAAATCCACTACTCCTACTGCTACTATCTAATCTACTAATAATATGAAAGACAACAAACGAAAAGATAAGATATATCTATTGAAGCTGATGCATCCCCTTTTTTATAGCAGTTCGTAGGGATTTTTTCATTTGTGTACTGGGCCGAGTATAAGCAACCAAATCTTAGGCCAGGTTTCTTGCAATCTGGACCTGCATGGATATGGGCTTGGCAACTATAGAACTCCAACTGGACCTGCATTTGGGCTTGCTCTGGTATAAAAACGTTGAGTAACTTTGAGTTATAATAATAATGGGTCGGTCCGACCCATATAAATGGTGTCGGGCCGACCTAATAAGAGATGAAGGCACCGTCGGACTCGAATTTCCGTGCTCTTTCCAATGGCATGCTCGAGAAATATTAACGACTTCGTCTTGTTCTCGAAAAACACGTAAACGTCTTCAAATCTTAACCGAAAGTCTTTGCTTTTGCTTCGTTTTCAATCCTTTGTACCTGCAAGACATAACAACACAAAACAAACATATTTGCAATATAATTAAGCATATTTTATTGTTATTAGTCCATTTATTAGTGTTTTTTGGGGTATAAATGATGTGTGTTTTAGCACACGTCAGTGGACAACAAGTCGGCAATTGACCTAGCGAAAAATCCAGTCTACCATGATCGAAGTAAGCATATCAACACTCGTTATCACTTTATTCGAGAGTGTATTCCAAGGAAGGATGTCTGAGTGATACATACAAGCTCCGAAGACCAAGTTGCAGATATCTTCACCAAGCCGCTCAACGAGCGAGATTTCACAAGACAAAGGATCATGCTTGGAGTCGGGAAATCAAGTTTAAAGGGGGGTGTTGGATCGTAAACTTGATTTAGTCATAAAATCCCGAGCCCATATAGAAAAAGTTTCTAGAAAGATGAAGAAAGATCAAAGAAAATATCTATGTAAAATATCAATAGAAGTTTCTAGAAGAATGTAGATAAGTGATAGAAATATCTACTAAGAAATATCTAGAATAAAGATATGTATGAAGTAGGAAATATCTAGAGAACCATGGAAGTATCTTGGTTCCAGAATCTTCAGTGGACTAGTATAAATAGGTGTTGGAGTAAGCATTTGTAATTAAGAAAAGTTAAGCAATAAAAGTTTCTTTGTATAAGCTCTTTAAGTGTTCCTCTCTTCGTGAAATATAAGCCTAAAATGCCCTCGTGTTTCCAACACAGTCAAGGTTGCTGTTATGCAAATACTTCTTTGGGACTGCAATTTTTGCTCAATTATTTTCCTTATAAAATGTTTGTTGCTTAAGAAAATTAAAAATTGATATCGTATATAAGCATATATAGTTTTCAACTATTATATGTACAAGGACTTGATTTTAACAAAGTATATGTTTCAAAATAACCGAAATCTTTTATCCAATAAAGCAAAACGTAAAATGAGACCCTTTCTATTTAAAAAAAGATTGTTTCCTTATTAAGAAACATTCTCTCAATTATTATCTATTTTTCTGAATATGTTTCATTAAAAAACCTAAATTATTCCTTATTTTGTTGTAAAACAACAGCCTAATAGCAACACATGTAAGATATGAAAGAAGAAATTAGAAGGAATCGAGACATATATTTCATTGATATTGATCTCGCAAACTACAAATGAACCACTATTTATAGGGCTCTCATAATCAAAGTATTTAGTACAATCATAAATGAGGGAATACAAAAGATGAAAGGTTTGAGAGGTTTAGGTATATGGATAGCCACAATCATAATTATTCATAACACTCCCTCTTGGCTATCCATCATTAGTTCTCATAAGCTTGAATGTGTTGCCTCGTTAAAAACCTTGCTTGGAAAACCCTGTGGGACAAAACCATAGCTAAGGAAAAAAGAGTGCAATGCG
The DNA here is from genome assembly GCA_026074375.1 of Tanacetum coccineum. NCBI lineage: Eukaryota > Viridiplantae > Streptophyta > Magnoliopsida > Asterales > Asteraceae > Tanacetum > Tanacetum coccineum. The sequence continues at coordinate 33,013 of BQNB010063953.1, read as the reverse complement.
TATATTCTCCCTCTGATGATTAGATCACTTAAGTTCATTGAGTCTTCACATTCTAGTATCGTGAACCAACTCCTTAAATGTTGTAGTAGCAAGTGCCTTGGTAGATAAGTCTGCTAGGTTATCGCTTGAATGAATTTTATGAACAATAATGTCATCACTCTTCTGCAAGTCATGGGTGAATATGAACTTTGGTAGAATATGCTTTGTTCTTTCACCTTTGAGCTATCCTCCTAGCCTGAAGAAATCCCATATGATTCACAAATATGTTGTATCACATTTCTCAACCAAACGCATTCCCGACTTGCTTCATGGATGGCCAAGATCTCTACGTGATTTGATGAAGTAGCACTCATTGTTTTCTCTACGGAACGCCATGAATTAGCATTATTGAAACTTGTGAAAACATATCTAGTTTGGGACCGGCCGATATGGGGATCGGACATAAATCCTGCATTTGAAAAACCAACTAAAAAAATATTCTCCTTTATTTTTTTATTTCATTTAATTCTTATCTTCTTTATCCTCTTATCCGTTTAATTCTTCGATATGTCTTCGTATAACCATTTTGGTTGCTCGTGGTGTGGAGGTCCGTTTAATGGTGGAAACTGTCCGAGCTGTAGCAATGTAGGATCCGGAAATGAGTTTGTCTATGACCCAAATCCTTATTCTTATAATGAAACACTCGATTTTTCTTACCCACCTCCACAGCCCCAGTACGAGACATACTCGTGTGAGTTATGTGGGAACAATTCTCACTATGTGTTTGATTGTCCAACACGGGTACCGCTTGTCTATGAGCAGGAACCGTGCTACAATCAAAACTTTAGTGATAATTATTATCCACAAAATTCACCGAGTTTTCTTTGTTGTGATAACTGTGGGGGTCCTCATGAAAGTTTTCAGTGTCAACCAATGAACCAAAATTTCTATAATTCTAATTCTTTTGGTTTTGACCAATCCCAACCCCCGCAGTTTTCCGTCATTCATCAACCTCCTCAAGAAACAAGTGTGGAAATTTTGCAAGCTAAAGAAGACTTAATGATTTCTATAGAAACCATATGCCTAAAACATGATTAATTCAATACAATCAAGTAGTGTTCTCAAAAACACTTTCTTAAAAGGTTTTAAGCATTAAAATTCACTAGCATGCTTCATGCATTTTAATTCATGTAATAAAATCTCTACATCAAATGAGCTATATTCATTTATCTTTTAGACGCATATCAATTATTTGTCACATTGCCAGACTTAAACAATATTTAATTACATTATTGGAACCACCACATGTAAACATGCATACTTTAACCGATGCATATTTTAATTTTGTTTTCTCATAAAGACCGATGCATATCTAATAAATTTTATACATTTATGTATATGGACTGTAAGTCTCAAACACATGTCTCATTACAAGAGACTTCAATTATTCATTAGTTACTTGCATCATTAAAATTTGGCCATTCATCAATCCAAGATCCTCATATTCATTTTAGCGCTATATTATTTATTTACATAATCATTTTCATGTGCATTATCATATATAGTTTTTGATGTCGATTCATTTCTCTTTGATTCTATATTTCACTAGACATTACATTATATCATTTATTGATATCTCATAGTTTTTTTTTTTCACGTACCCGGGGTTTTTCAATTACCTTCAAGTCATTGTCTCCTTTATGGAGACTGTTATGGGTCTTTATCTCGATTGACCATCTAACTTTTCCTTGCACCATTTTTAAATCTTCATTCTAGTCCTTCTATATGAATCGATTAGTTTATCACGTTTTCCGACATGCCATATACTTAATACCAATCCATTGGTCTTATGTTGGGAACACACATTGAAAATGAGCCCCTAGTAGCGTATATGATCTAGTCACTTTATTTAGGCCACTAAACATATCTGGCAATTACTAGATCTAGAATATAAATTGTCCCTTGAACTTCAAATTCATATTTATTAGTGTGAGGATCATCATTTGTATAATCATAATTCATTCCAAATTTCACGCTGCTTATTCTCCCCCTGAATGAATTATCAATTTTAACATCCTATTTTGTGCATTGTGGTAGATTTAGTATATATTGCACGATTACAATATCTCACATGGAACTATATTGTTTTTGACCAAAAAACCAAGTTCAATGGGGATATCATATAATTGTTGGCAAGATGCGAATTCATATGTTATAACATGCCCCATAAACTAAAAGTTTTGTTCTCATAGTATTGGCTTTGCAATCAACTGAAGACGTTTTATAAACGTTTCAACAAAAGCAATCCGTGTATGAACATGGGCTACCTTTAAGTTCAACACTTATTCAGTAATCGCGCCCATACTTAGAAAGTTTTCAACACCATTCTTAATGATATAAATTGGAACATCAAGCTCGCCATTTATATAAGTCGACCACTAACCACGCAACTTTAAGTTGCGTATTTGAATTATCATGTTGACATAGCACCGGATTATAAAAACTCAAAATGATCCACACCATAGATCCTCGGATGTATAGGCCTACATACATCCCCTTTATATTATTTCCAAAACTTTATACGATAAAGTCCTCATTGTAATTTGATGGTGATACATGAACAATTAACTTCCATCAAGAACAATTAAATTTATCTTTGAAGAAACATATTGTTCTTTTATATATTTTGCATCAATATGTACTCGGCATGGTCTAACCGATCATTGCACATACTAGAATAATCTTGCTACATAAACTTATTGTTTATGACCACTTTTGTGTTTCAACCGCACTTTATTTTATGCAAAATCTTGGCACATAAACAACTAGTTTATGACCACCTGTGATTCAATTTCACTTGACTTTATGTTAAAGTCGAATAATATGAAGAAAATAATACATCATCACATTTATACTTTTGTTTCCCCAATCAATAATTTGGTATAATATGTACATTAGCCTATAACATTATCAAGTAATATGGAGAGCTCACATTTCTCTTATTATCCCTTTTATGTTTTTCATGCATAGATTAATATAATATTCTTGTTAGCCTATAATATTATTAAATAATAAACCACAATCTATACTATTAAAGTTTCACATATATGTGATTAGTCAACTAATTAAGTGTTTCTCATAATACAGATGAAATCTCATGATAAACAAGTCTCATAATAAACTCCAACACAATCAGCATTTACATCATAACTAAACTTTTTACAAAATATAATCATTTAATATTTTAAAACGGTGTGAGTACGTTTGGCTTGGATGAGTTTAATGATATTTGCGCAAAAGATTAGCCATAGGAAAATATTAATTCAATGTATTTGTTATTCTTTGGCAAACTTCATAATATTTGCTTCTTACGATTTAACCTTATTCTTGATACAACAATTCACAAATATGCCTTCTCATGTTTGCTATTTATAAACTAAACATATATCGAAGGTATGAACGATAGTAACAATAGAAGCAATCAAACATCATATGTTTCCAATATTACTCGTACATGATTTCCGCTTCACATAATATAAACCGATAAGTATTTTATATATGACATATATCACATATGGCATTTCAACATTGCTACTATGTACGCAAGAATGCTAAACATATGGCATGAACACCAAACACATGACTTAATTATACACACTTAGCTAGTGATGCCCAAGATATATAGTTAAATGAAACCATAACTACTTAAGAACAAGATATACAAATCAAGCCATAAGAATTATCTAATCAAGTAACTATAAAATGTTTTGCAATTAGATTATCCACATATATAATTCATGCATGATTTTATGGTCTCCTATGTATTCGTTTCAGATCAACATAGGTATTGCAAATCCAAATCATTATTCTTTTTTTAACTTAAAACATATAGGTGTGGCTAGTTTGATTAATTGTTCACTGCTATAATCGATATCAAGAAACATCATAAAGCAATATCTAAATCCCATGTTTCGATCGTTAAAATATCAAACACATAACATTATAATACAAGTAAAATAACTTACGCATTAGTTTATTAGTTGTGATGAGAACAAAAAATAATATTTATGTAGACAAGGCAATAAAGCAAATTAGCCACTTTAGTACATGCATGTCGAAAATGCTACACATATTTAGATTATACAAAGTTATGCTCACATGGAAAGAGATAATCAGCAAGTATATGAATGCATCGCCGAAGATATAGAAACAATTAAATAATAATTAGTCTTGACATATTATATCGACAGAATATATGTAATTGTAAAATTGCATTGAAATAGCATTGAAAAAAAAAATTATATATAGATGAATGCTTACACAGTGTAACAAATAGTTTAAGCATTTATATTTAGGTTAAATATAAATGGTTGGAACAATTAATATTTTTCGTTTTTCAAATACGTTTATGTTAAATGATAAAAAAGTATTTAATAAGTAACGGTTACAAAATTAAAAAAAAACAATAATATTATTATGTTAATAACACTAATTATTAGAAGGAAAAAAATAAAGATAAGTGGAAGGTTTGCAAAAATTTAATGAGTTTAATCAATGAAGCATATTTACTTTTGACACAATTAACGCAATAAAAACAGATTCGTTTACTTTAGGTAATCCGTAACGCACAATCAGAAAATACAATTAGGTGAGAACAAGTTATCACAATCAATAACAATTGTAAAATAAGATCATCAAAAAAAAAATGGCACTCAAGCAGAGTACGTGAAGACATATTCCAAAGGTAATGACCGAGAGCAATTGTTGGTTCATAATATAGTTTCATAATTAACCAATTAAAATCATCACATTATTGTCTCATCTTACATATGAATACCCAAAATCAAACAGTTACTTAACCCGTAACCCTTCACATGTAATCACCGAATAATAATCATTAACATTAATTTCATGAAATGCATATGTATATGTGAAAATAACAGTTGCAATAAAGTTTCATAAACACCTCATTATGTTATTCTTTCTTAATTATTATTATACGATCAAACTCGTAACACAATTTTTACGTAAAATAAAAAAATAAAACCACCAATTTGAATTCTGCTAAGTGGGAGGTACGCATTTTTCAAACACACTTAAAAATAAAACTATAGCTTATATAATTTGTTATTTTGATCGAACTAACAAATAATACAGATAGGTAATCATAATAATTGTACAACAATATATTTATGAAGACCAAACATGTATGTCATTTTCTTAAAGATCTTTAAACAAACAGTAACTTAACTATACCATGAACATGTCACACGTATTGACATAAGATTTGAGATATAGAGTAAACTTACTTGTAAAAGAGAATGATGTCACTTAACTATACTTTTATGAATCATTCGGAAAGGGAAGCATTCGTTATTTTTAAGATCGACCCACCCAGAATCACATCATCTTTCTTATAATCAGAACCACTAGAACCACATCGACCTTTCTTAGAATCGAACCGTTAGAGACTCGTGCTGATAACGTGTTGTAAAACAACAGCCTAATAGCAACACATGTAAGATATGAAAGAAGAAATTAGAGGGAATCGAGACATATATTTCGTTGATATTGGTCTCACAAACTACAAATGAACCTCTATTTATAGGGCTCTCATAATCAAAGTATTTAGTACAATCATAAATGAGGGAATACAAAAGATGAAAGGTTTAAGAGGTTTAGGCATATGGATAGCCACAATCATAATTATTCATAACATATTTGACGTAATTGTTTAAGGGGGTGTTTGGGATTGCGTTTCTTACCTGATTATCTGATTATTTCGTTTTAGAAACGCAATAATCTGATGGATAGTGTTTGGGAAAGTAAATCATAAACGTGAATTTTTGCGTTTTGAAATCTTCAAAACGCAGTTTTGGAGAAGCAGCTCCACCCATGCTTTTGCAAAACGTGGTTCTACTTTCTGTCTATTTACTGAACTACCCTATTATATCTCAATATTTGTGCTACTGTGAGAACCAGAGATGTTAAGAAAGAAGATGAATAGCGGCACAATATTATAAATATTGAAATGTAATAAAACCCTATTTTTAATTCAAGCCCATTAAAAAAGTAGGTTTCGTGGTTCTATTTTCTCAAAGCCCACAAAACAAAACAAATAAATGTAGTAAAAACATCTAAGGAAAGAAGTATTAGTGATGCACTCGAAAAAAAAATAGTAAGCTTATATATAATATATATTTTTATTTTTATGTCTTACAAAAATAAGTTATAATATGTTGGATGATTTAAGAACATAGACTGGTGTCCTTTTTGGTAATTTTAATAGTTAAGTTATTAAATAATTTGATTTGCCGAACACTTAAAAAACTGATTATCTGATTATTGCGATATCAAACAACATAATCAAATCCAAACACCATATTTTATAATCACGTTTTGTAACAGCTGATTATCTGATTATCCGTTTACAAAACGCATAATCTATTTTTAATAAGCAATCCCAAACACCCCCTAAAAATTCGTTTTTTAAGAAAATTTGTGCTAAAAAATAAGTGTGTCAAAAATTGAAAGATAAAAAGCTATGAGAAAGCGGGGTTAACTTATTATTTTATAGGGTGTAATTTGAAACTAACTAAAAAACACAATTATCCCCTTTTTCTCCCAATACCTAAATCAAAATCATAGTTCCTAACCTAAATCGCTGAATAACCAAAATCGAATGTTACAATCACATAGAATCTCAATATTTTTTTTGCAACTCATTCAATTCAACAGTATAAACTCATTGTTGAAAGAATAAGATATGATCCTTAATTTGGTAAGATTTTGGGTTTCATGTCTAATTTTCTACTTCTACTTCAATAATATTTTTGTTTTCGATTCTATTAATTGCTTTACTGGCACATAGTTAATTTTCCCATTTTTTTATAGTGGATTTATATTCAATTTGAGTATTGTTGTTTTTTATAGGATTGAAAAGATTCAGAGATAAGGATGTGTGTTTGTTAATTTGTGCTCTAATTGTGAATAAATGTGTTTGTTTTGTTATTTTCGAGCTTGGAACATACTATATATGAGTGAATTGATGGCGTAGGGTTTAAGTAGAAAAAAGATTATTTTTATCAATCGTTATAAACTGATAAAATTGTTATGAAATGTAGTTCTCTTGAGTTTTAGTGTTGTAATCGAGCGAAACTTTTTTGTTATGATCATGTTTATTCGTATTGTTTTTAACCATATATAGCTGAGTTATGTGAAATCTGTACATTAGATCGTGGGTATAATTTGTTACTTATACCATATTATTTTACTTTTGCCAAGCAATGAATAAACTGAAGTTTATTATCTATGAGGATTATGAGACAATCTTAATAATCAAGTTACTAAATTGACTTCAACCACAGGACCACAAGAACGGTCAGGCCAATGAAAGATCTTCAAATGTCATCTCAAGATTAGTCGTTCTTTTGTGATTTCTTATATTTAGTTGTAAACTTTCTAAGAAAAAAATAGAGTAAATTGCAAAAATGGTCCTTGTGGTTTGGCCAAATTGCAGATTTGGTCCGTCGAATTTTGAAATTGCAAAAACAGTCCGTATTTTGAAGGTTTGGTTCCACTTTTGGTCCTTAGTCGACCTAAAATGACTAAAATACCCCTCTGTTCTTTTACAAAAACCGTCCGTTAAGAGGGGTATTTTAGTCATTTTAGGTCGACCAAGGACCAAAAGTGGAACCAAACCTTCAAAATACGGACTGTTTTTGCAATTTCGAAATTCGACGGACCAAATCTGCAATTTGGCCAAACCACAAGGACCATTTTTGCAATTTACTCAAAAAAATATATGCAAAATCTGTGCGTACACCATCACATAGTGGATTTAAGGGTATAGGAGTTTTGAAACTGTCTTTAGGAGTTTTGTTTTTACGTTCACTTAACACTGATGTAATTCATGATCTTATCATGTGTGCACATTTTTCCCCAGGTTGCTAAGTTTGTGGTGACTTGCTTTCACATTTTGTAACGCTTTTCTAGATCTTAGCCAAACACTACCGTAGTTGATGAGTGTGAAAGTTAAGGTGCGGACTTTATTTGTGTAAATATAACGTCTACTTTGTTATATGTACATACATGTCATTATAGCCCAATGTATTTCACATTTTCACAATCTCACCATTGCATGCATTGGAAAGTCAGATGTTACTAACTTTTGTGTCTGGATGAATATTTTTAATTCTGTATTTTGTATCAAATGAACACATAACAAGATATGAATTTTGCTATGCATATGCATATAAGAGGGTGTTTGGGATTGTTTATTTAAATGTTAATACACTTAGTTTGAGAGTTTGTATAGAGTTGCTTATTTAAGTATGTATACACAAAAAATTTCCAGCAATAAAGAAACCGTGCCGATATGGCGTTCTCAGTTATTCTTTCGTATATATTGTAGGAAAGTGAACACGTGGTAAAAATGGCATTCTACTATTTAGAAATTATATTAAATGCACATGATTTGAATTATTTGGTTTTGTATACGGGCAATTATTTTGTAGTAGACGGAGTAAGTGATTATTTGAACTACTCAGTACAACAATTACTGATTTAGTTTAAATATTAGATTTTTAAATGAGATTTGTAGTGTTGTCATTGGCATAAAATTGAGCCAAATTCCTAAATCCTAAGAAACATGTTAAGCATATAATAAAGATTTAGAATTTTAGTAAACTATTTTGTAAAATTTACATCCAAAGGATAAAAAATTATACCTTCGTTAAACTACCCCCTGATGTGCAGAGGTTGTAATGTCATACAAGCATGTTCGTAGACCAAGAGGGGGGATCAATAAGTGGCTTAATTGGCTACATGTTTCTACTGACAGATGATTAAACCAATTGAAAAGACAGCTTTGGAATGCATCGTCCATAGTTTCAGGTAGTGCAGTCTATTCATGTCTCTAATTTTTGTTATCTATCCCTAAATCACAATAAGTAACAATTTCAGCGCATGTGAAATAATTTCATTCATGTCATTAAGCTTACATATTTAGATGAATGTGATCGATACTTATAACTGATATTCTGGTTTTTATGTTTCTGCAGATCATTCAAATATTCCAAAAGCTGATGCTGAGCTAATTACGACCAACGCGATTGTAAATTATAAAAAATATGTTTTCTTATCATTTATTGGTTTCTTCCTTGAAATCCTTTCATAATATAATCATTATTGAGATCATGTGTTTACAGTCCCTCACCCGGTTTATGCTATTTGTTTATATGGATCAAAATTACTGATGTTTTTTTTATCTAAAGGTTATGACTTCTATCTAGAGCAATCAACATAGCTATACCATAAATTAATTTTAGGAATGATCACATATTTGGATAGTGAAATGAACTGCTAAAATTTTAATTGATTGTATTAAAATAAGCCAAAAAGAACTATAAGGGTGTTTGGAACAAGGAGGTGGTGGTCGGTTTTTGAGAAGACGAGAAGTTGATGATAACGGAAGTTGGTTAGGGATTCTGAGGCAGTTACTACAGTTGGAGAGACAACAGGAACATATCATGAACATGTTACGGGTATGAAAATGGGCAAATTACGTAACGGAACATTGACGGGTGGGGTCAAATTGGCTCACATACACTTTTTTGGTTGGATTTTTGGATTCTCAATGCAATATACGATTCTATATTTGCATTATATATTTATATGACACATTTATATATATTTTTCAAATTACATCAGAAAGATTTATAGCGTCACTAATATATTCAATCGTGATGGAGTTAACATGATGAAAATGATGCTTGAAAACCTGAGGTACTTTCTATACAAGTTAATCAGCAACAATTACTTTTCTTATTTCATATTGTCTAACATATTCCTTATGTGGCTTTTAGCGGAAGTGTGGTTGAGATAACTTTATTGGAAGAGATCAGAAAGAAATTCGACGCTAATGCAGTCATGTCTTTATCTTCTTTTGTCATTGTCGCGATTACTTCAATGAAACTCGCCAAATTGGAAGGTACACATAACCCATATTAATTGTTAAATCAGAAAAAAATACTTATATATGTTGTCATTTGTCTTACATGCTACAAACTACAGATTTTAAAATCTCATTTATTTATTTTCTCAATAGGACAATGGCAAATTTAAAATCTCATTTATTTATTTTTTTCTACAGGACAATGGCAAATGACATCAACTATGACCAATTAACCATGAGCTGATGAATCCGGAACAAAGGCAAGAGAAAGAACTTAAGCTTCGGAGCATAAAACTGCTGAAACATGAGGTAGCAATAAAAATGGAAAAACGCTAAAGAGATTACAAAGGTGAAAATTATATTGCTATATCCATATCTTAGAGGATGTTTTGGCAAACTTATTTGAAATGGTCTAAGTTTTTCAGCCTTTAAAAAAACTTCAGCTTATTTTTCATTTTTATTCCCAAATAAGCTTATCCAAACACCCGTTTAATATCATGCATATCAAGAATCAGTTTGTGTGAAACCCGTCACACTAAAATGTTCTTGGTGTTTCAGATGCTTATTGTTAACAACTACCATTCTTTTGTCCCAAGCGACGACTATTATGCCCTTTAAATAAAATGTGGTATGTACCAAGTTTAATAGTAATATTTATTTGAGTCAAAAGTAGTTGAAAACGGTGGAAATTAGAGACGTTCAGGTGAGTTTGAGTAACGGGTCAAAATGAGAGAATTTTTGGTAACGGGACAAAATAGATTGTGATGGATTGGACCTACCCAATTTATGTAATTTACGAATTGGTATAAATCCATGTAGTTTCATGAAGAATCATGCTTTAATAATTTAAATCAGTCTGTTAAACATCATTATGCACATGTAATTGATGTTTCTTGAAGGGCGATGGCTCCATAGATACTTCTTAAAATTTTAAATTTGTAATCATCATCTCTTTGAGGCATGTTTTCATGCAAGTTTTGCTAGCTGATATGCAAAAAGATACAAATCTGTAACATACATACACAATGGACATACGGAGCTTGGGATTTGCGTGTTAAATGGGGAAAGTTAGAGCAGAAATAATCGATTGAAGAGGCCTAGAAAGGATAACATTATGGGTATTTAGATGAAAGTTATAACTAAGTTCTTTTATGTTGCCATTGTGGGTACACATTATCTTGCATATCAATTTAAAAAAATGATATATGTATAAGAAACTTTTGTTCAGTATCTGTTAGAGACAAGTTGGTTAGTAGTAGGTTTTGTCGTTGGTATACATGTAATTGCGCTAATAGTTGCTATGACTCTGAAACATTAGAGTGCCCCAGTTAACTCAGTGTGTTGCGTAAAAATTAATAAAGGTATTAAAAACCCCTAAGTTGTCATGACGAAGAATGTGTGAAGGAGTTTCAGTTTAATTAACTTAACTTATGCAATTAGATTCATAAATTTAACTAAAGACCCGTTTGGCAGGAAGCAATCAAAATCATTGTTGATGGCTATATTGACACAAAAAGAGACGAGGGAATACAAAGAAAGGACAAAAATACTTTTTTCGGCAAAGTGTAAACGTGCAGGTATCATTCGAGGCTACTGCTGTAACTGGTGAATCTTTATCTTACTGCACCATTTAATATTACCTGTATCTTGGACATGGTAATTTACTATTTTTTTCTTCTTTTTTCTCATTGGACAAAACCAGAAAGTCTCACTTGAAGGAGAGAAATCAAACACAAGAAGCAGGGTTGGTATAAGATGTATTTTCTGGCTGACTTCATTTCAGATATATGAACATAAACCCTTCAGGTATATTCAGGAAAAGCAGTAAAGGTATTATTTTATCAATAATTCATATTTCTACGGTAACATTTCTATTAAAAATTTCATAAAACCACTTGTTTTTGGTAAAAGACAGCGCAATTGCTTCTTTATAAAAAGTACCGTAAGAGACGGGAAAAGTTTGAAGTTAACCGTTTGGTGAATCTAAAACAAGTTTGTAAATTTATCCCTTGAAGTTTTTAATGTTATGTCCGAGCGCTTTGAGCAAGAAATACAGTATTGGTACGATAATTCACGAACTGTAGATCCTGAATATATCGTTTTTAACGAAACAAGTCCTAAACCTACACCAACCGATTTAGCTAATAATCTAGCTTGTGTTTATAGTCGTTTAAATCTATTTTCTAAGGTAGCACTCAAAAATTATAAAAGTATCTCTGAAAAACAAAAAGAACTTGAGTCTAGAGTCCAAAATTGTCAAGAAAAGCTTGAATCTTGTGAGAAATTACTAAGAAAAACACAGAGTGAAACTAGAAAAAGCCTTCAACAGATCTCAACTGAGATCCAACAGTCCAAACCACTCACTAAAAGAGAAGTCTTGAACCTTGTTCAAGAAATAGCTGAGCAACCAAAGTTAGTCGAAAAGGAAGCCCTTAGACTAACAGAAGATCTTAATCAAAAGATCCAAAAGGTTGAACACCTTCTTCACGAAGTTAAGAAGCTCATCACCGGATGAGTCTTGCCAATCAAAAGGCAACAACTGAATATCAAGAAGCTATACAAGCTACTGAAGATCTCGAATCCCCAGCAGTTGGTTTTGCAAAAACATCTGATTACAAAGGAGGATTAGCTGTTCAAGTAAACGCTGTTATAAAACAAAATAACACTTTACTTTACTTGGCCACTAAGCAAAGTCAGAAGTTAGTTGAGCTTGAAGAAAAGTTTGACAAGCTCAAACAGGAAATTCATACGATTGTAGAAAAAGAAGTTCAGCCCGCTGACCTTGAAGACTCAATATCAAGCCTGGCCAAAAGACTTGATAGTTTCTCCATTAGTGGAAAACTCCCGGTAAAAAGAATAAACGGAAAAATACACGTCTTTGAAGATCCTAATAAAATCTTTAAAGAACAGTTTGAAAAAGAGTCAAAGAAATGACTTCCAGAAGACCAAGCATCCTCAGCAGAAGTTCTACACAAACACAAACAGAACTGCCAACACAAGAAGACCAAATCCGCGGCTACAGACAAATGGCCCGAAATAGGCATCAAGTAGCTAGAACAACAAGAAGAGTGTTTGGAAGGAATAATTACAATCGAACTCTTGAAGCAGCTGTGGACCCGGAAAGACAGCTTGAAATATCAAGAGAAAGGCGAGCGAATCTTGTTCCCGCAGAAGTACTCTATTCAAACAATAGAAGTACAGCAAGACACAAAGTATATGAACATTACTCTGAGCAAAGAATTTTGTGTATTGGTGAAAATCAAATAAATCTTCAAGATGACAATGAAGATCTTATTAAAGCCTGAGAAATTCAAGACTTCAGCATATCCACTTGGGGATATTCATGATAAGGCTACACCACTTCCACCGAGAATGCCGGAATAAATTGCTCTAGTGTCCTCCGAGACAGCTAAGATGGGAAATAGCCGACCAAATTTTTGCAACCATGAAGTAGACCTCACGCAGACACATTAGTCTATACATTCCCTGATATGATTCTAAGTGTCGAATGACGTCCACAATCATAGAAGTTTCTATACGACTCATGGTAGATACATGGCAAGCGTGGTAAAAGTAAACTTACTGATAAAATGGCCTTAACAGGTAGGTTATCATATACCAGTTATATGGGATTCCAATATAGCGTGGAAAATGTTGTGGATCACCTCACCACAACTGGCATCACAGCAATTCCTGGTGAAAGTCGAGTATTAGAAGATAGAAGAATGAGTCTGGTCTATCAAAAGCCACCCTGAGCAAACTCAGTACGTATCCCATCAAGGTTGCATAAATGAAAGCTAAAAGATCGTAAGTCTTCGATTTGAAAGAAACAGAACAAACACCTCCAACCACAAGATACCTCAGTTGATCAACATGATTCGAGAAGTACCAAGAAATGATACTGTGATGAAGACGAAGAACACTTCATAGGAATCTGCTTACAAGCTCCGCAAGAAGAACATATCTCTTATGACGTATGTTTCTGTGAAAATTGCTTGAATGAAGCAAGAATCCTAGAAGAAGAACCATTAAATAAAGTTAAGCGATCTAACAAACCAAAACGATCAAGGCAAAGGTCAAGGGAAAAATGGTCAACACTTGGGGAACCATCTGGAAAATGGGATTATTATGTCAAGTATGATGCACCACCAGACAACCCGAATAGAAGAAATTGCAGCAACTGATTGGGGAGATGAATTTTTCAATGATGAAGTTACCCATGCAAGGTAACTGTTTTAGAAGAAGAGAATGATTGGATGATTGATGATGAACGAAGTGGCGGAAAGGTTCTTGTCATACAAGAAAGACTTGCACAAAATCAGCAAGAATTTCTTGATGAATACCTACCACAATGGGACGAACATCTCGCCATACAAAAGCAAGAATTAGAGTCAGAATGGGAAAACCCATTCGCAGCAAAGCGTGGTGAGAACCATACAATTCTTCATCTTTCTAAAGAAGAAGAAAATGATGATTTGCCATACCCAAAGTTTCGAAACTTCAAACAAGTGGCAGCACAAATCATCAAGAAACATGAAGAACATGCATTCCCATCCACCTCACAAGAAGAATCAACCCAAAACTATCAACCCCCACATGATTCAATCATGGGGCCATCAGTCTACCCACCAGCGTAACAGAATCCACAACCATTCAAGAGAAAATACAAAGATGATAGGGGACGAGTGAAGAAGTGCAAATATCTTGATTTTGTGAAAGGAAGGGCACTTTGCACAAGATGCAGAAGTAAACATGAAACATAACAAGACCAGCTATCTAGCAAGAATAGAAATCTTTGATACATTGGATATTGTTTTCAAGCAGATTTGAATGATAGCAGTGTTTATAGCATATCAAAAGGAGAAGGTGATACTCATCAAAGTATCAGTGTTATGGTCCAAGACACTCCTGTTGAAGAAACAGTCTTTATGGCAATAAAAGAAGATGATGAGATTGATAGTGACGAAGAAGCTAATCAATCTCGTCATTATGCTTTTATGTTCCATCCTGGACCACCAACAAAGATAGTAGAGATGGTTCAAGCCGTCGGATCATGGAAACCAAATAAAGAATTACCAGCTAAAAGTAAAGAATGTGAGCATGAATGGAAAGAAAACACGGTCACCAACTATACCATCTGCTATTACTGTGGTATACTAACCACAGACATTTCAAGACTTAACTGTCCCAAATGCCAACTCACAACGTGCGCCCTTTGTGCAAGAAATTACCTTGACAAAACAGTTAATGTCAAAAGAAAACAGCCCCAAAAATCAGAAGAAGAAAAGGACTTCAACAGCAATGAAGTAAAGCTTCTCAAAGAACTTTTGAAAGAAAAGTCAGAACAAGTGCAACAAATGATCAGAGATCAAGCCAAAGAGTACTATGAAAACAAAGCTGCTATGCAAAAGAAAGAAGAAAATAATGCATCAAAAGAACTGTTAGTAAGGAATCTCATCAAAGATGCCCTTAAAATCATTGATCAGCTCAGAATTGAAAAAGAAAGGCTTGAAGAACAAAAAGATGAAGAAATAAGAAAGCTTAAAGCTCAGTTGCAGAAGAAGGAAGAAGAAGCAGAAACTAAGTTTTCTAGAGAAGAATTTCCACCACTAGGAAACACTCATGTTGCAAGGCCTTGCATAGAGACAGAAGTTTATTATTCCGGGAACGCCACTGCAAGTCCAAAAATTAGGAAAATTACCAATCAACTTTACAATGTTAAAGTTGAGTTTGATATTCCTAACTGCACAGCTTTTGGAACCACTGCAATAATAGACACAGGAGCATCAGCATGTTGCATAAACAAGAAAGTCATTCCAAAAGAAGCACTGGAGCCTCTAACTCAGACTGTCGTCTTCAATGGCTTAAATTCAAGACAGCAGGCCACTCATAGAATAAAGCAAGGCTATTTCCTAATTGAGGAAAACAAATTCAAGATACCTCTTATATATGCTTTTGATATAAGGGACAGCAATGGTATTGAAATGATGATAGAAGCCAACTTCTTAAGATCCATGAAAGGAGGAATTCGAATAGAAGGAGATGAAATAACCATCTACAAAAAGGTCACTAAAATCAAGACTTCAAACCAAATGAAATGCAAAATTGCTGAGTTAGAAGTCAGTGAAGAAGAATTCCTAGAAATAAATGAATCTATTTATTTCAACCAAGAAGGAAGTAGGGCATTCCAAGAACAGTTCAAACCTGTCATTGATAGGTTAAAACAGCAGGGATACATTAGAGAAGAACCCCTCAAGCACTGGAAAAAGAATGGTGAGCTTTGTAAACTGGATATCATCAATCCAGATATTCCAATAGAAGATAGACCATTAAAGTATGTAACGCCAGCAATGGAA
This sequence comes from Tanacetum coccineum, assembly GCA_026074375.1. Classification (NCBI taxonomy): domain Eukaryota; kingdom Viridiplantae; phylum Streptophyta; class Magnoliopsida; order Asterales; family Asteraceae; genus Tanacetum; species Tanacetum coccineum. The sequence continues at coordinate 16,723 of BQNB010063953.1, read as the reverse complement.
GACTTATTCAGAAAACATGTCGATAGCCTTCTCAAAATTGGTGATATCCGCCCAAGTAAAAGCAGGCATAGAACAATGGCAATGATCGTAAATTCAGGAACAACAATTGATCCTGTAACAGGAAGAGAAGTTAAAGGAAAATAGAGGATGGTATTCAACTACAAATCCTTGAATGACAACACATACAAGGACCAGTACTCTCTACCAGGCATAAACACGATCATAAAGAGAATAGGAGGTGCAAAAATATTCTCAAAGTTTGATCTCAAATCAGGATTCCATCAAGTTGCTATGGATGAAGAATCAATCCCTTGGACTGCGTTCTTAGTTCCAGGAGGACTCTATGAATGGCTGGTCATGCCATTTGGCCTGAAAAACACTCTAGCAGTATTCCAAAGGAAGATGGATAAATGCTTCAAAGGAACAGAGTCATTCATCGCAGTATATTTAATATATACTGTTATATCTCAAAAGAATTAAAAAGACATGCAAACATTTGGAAAGAAATGGATAACAAATCTGTGAAGATAATGTCCTGGTCTTATTTCCAACAAAAATGAAAGATAGCAGCTCAACAGTATATTTCCTTGGGAGCAGTCATAGGAAAGAACAATAAAACTGCAACCACATATCAAAAAAAAGATTGTAAACTTTCAATGAAGAAGAGCTGACGACAAAGAAGGATTAAGTCATTCTAGGAGTCCTTAATTCTGCTTGAAATCATATCCCAAAGCTTGGATAGCTCTTAAGGCCACTTATAAAAACAAATGCTCCTGGAGATAAAAGACGGAAGCCCTCTGACTATGAATTAGTCAAAAAAAATAAATAAATCAAGGACAATTCAAAATCTTTCCGGACCAGGAATTCTACCAGAAAAAGCTTACATCATCCTGGAAACAAGGATGCATGAAGGATGGGGAGGAATAGTCCAAATGGAAAAAGAGCATGGGAGAGCCAAGAAGTTCAGAAATAATTTTGTGCATATGCAAGTGGCAAATTCGCACAACCCAACTACAATTGTTCGAAGATCTCAGGCACTGCATGCATTACAAACGACCAGGGGAGTTGGAAAAATTGAAGATTTACTACCCTTGACAAACAAGAATAACTCTAAGAGAGATTGTCAAGCCAATCGTTAAGTTTTTATAACAAAACTAAGAGCAATAAATCCTCAAGGGTTAATGTATCAGGGCAAGTTTGCAGATGCAGTCACAGGAATAGGCGTCAAAATTAACATAGAACACATAGAAGGAAAACATAACACCCTTACTGATTCTCTTTCAAGACTTGTTAACCTTTGTTTTGCAGAATGCACAAGAGAAATGAAGGAATTAACAACAGCAACTCTTTACTCAGTGGAGGAAGTTCTACAGTCCCCCAATGCCTTTCAAAAGAATATGAAGACTACCTGCGAAGAAGTCATGAAGATTTCTAACCACTTCCTAGAATCTTCACAAAAACTATCTTCACACCTGAAGAACCAGGAGCACTATACAAATGGTACCAGCTCAAGGCTAACTAAACCCCAATCAGAATGGATAAATCTGATGCATGGAGATCAGTCGCTCAAGACCTTGAACTTTCAGCAGCAAAAGAAGCAGTTAAAGCCATGCGAAACCTATAAGCAATCATACAATACAAAGCTTAAATATGCTTTGGACAGTCAACCAAAGATAACCACTGGTCAGATCAGAGAGAAGATGTTCGAGTTCAAAATAAAGAAGCCAGAAGAATCCTCATCGAACTTGAAGCCCTGGCACAAAGATTGGGACGCAATAACATCTAACCACTTAAAATAAGACGCAATCAACGACGACGGTGAATACCGCTACAACAGGAAAGGATTTCTAGAAGATGACGAAAGCAGTGACGATTCAATTTTAATTGTGGACCCAGGATGGAATGATTATTGTCTACAAGCGTTAAAATTGAATCGTCCTATTCCATTTTGTCTAGAAGCACGAAAGGCCCGCATGTAACAAAAGTCCACAAAAGATAAAAAGAAGTCGGCCCCACCACTTATGTTTAATTATTGTGAATTATTGTATTAAATAATGGCTCAGAATATTTCCTAGCATATGCCATGGTTTATTCCCTAGAATATGCCAGATGCCAAAGCATATGCTTTATGCTAAAAGAATATATAATGTTTTTGATGTTGGATCAACATAGATATTTTCTAACTTAGACGGTTGATCACAAACTTAATTAACTATATATATGTATCATGTATACTATACTAGTCACGTGAATACTATATAGTTGGTCGCTTGATTGGATTCACTACTACCCAAAATTCTCATTTGGTACGGTTTAAAAGTTAGATGAAAATTACGTTGCCAGGAATTTTTATTTTGTATTAAAGCTTAAAAACTAAAACTTTAAAGTACAAGTATTACTTAACACACATTTTTATTAAAATACTGCGGAAGCTTGATATTACAAGGGTGGTGGTAGTAGTAGTGGTGGTTTTTCGATGATTTTTACAAACGATTACAACTGCCTTTTATTGGCTATACAATCGGAGGATATGCTTTTAGCATAAAGCATATGCTTTGGCATCGGGCATATTCTAGGGAATAAACCATGGCATATGCCAGGGAATATTCTGAGCCATTATTTAATACAATAATTCACAATAATTAAACATAAGTAGGGCTGGCTGCTTTTATCTCTAATGGACTCTTGTGGACTTTTGTTACATGTGGCCCCTTCGAGCTTCTGGACAAAGTGAAATGGGACGATTCAATTTTAACTCTTGTACACAATAATCATCCCATCCCGGGTCCACAATTAAAATTGAATCGTCACTGCTTTCGTCATCTTCTAGAAATCCTTTCCTGTTGTAGCGGTACTTGCAATCGTCTTTGATTGCGTCATCTTCTGAGTGGTTAGATGTTATTGCGTCCCAATCTTTGTGCCAGGGCTTTCAGTTCAATGAGGATTCTTCTGGCTTCTTTGTTTTGAATTCGAACATCTCCTCTTTGGTCTGACCAGTGGTTATCTTTGGTTGATTGTCCAAAGCATATTTGAGCTTTGCATTGTATGATTGCTTGTAGGTTTCGTATGGCTTTAACTGCTTCTTTTGCTGCTGAAAGTTCAAGGTCTTGAGTAACTGATCTCCATGCATCAGATTTATCCATTTTGATTGGGGTTTGGTTGGCCTTGAGCTGGTAACGTTTGTATAGTGCTCCTGGTTCTTCAGGTGTGAAGATAGTTTTTGTTAAGATTCTAGGAAGTGGTTGGAAATCTTTATGACTTCTTCGCAGATAGTCTTCATATTCTTCTGAAAGGCATTGGGGGATTGTAGAACTTTTTCCACTGAGTAAAGAGCTGCTGCTGCTAATTCCTTCATTTCTCCTGTGCATTCTGCAAAACAAAGGTTAACAAGTCTTGAAATAGAATCAGCAAGGGTGTTATGTTTTCCTTCTATGTGTTCTATGTTAATTTTGACGCCTGTTCCTGTGACTGCATTTGCAAACTTGATCCATCTAACCCTTGAGGATTTATTGTTATTAGTTTTGTTGTAAAAACTAATGATGGCTTGACAATCTGTTCTTAGAGTGACTTCCTGTTTGTCAAGGTAGTAAATCTTCAATTTCTCCAACGTGTTAATGCATGCATTGATTTCGGCATCAATTATAGATTGAGTTGTTAAGAATTTGCCACTTGCATATGCACAAATTCTTTCTGAACTTCTTGGATCTTCCTTGCTCTTTTTCCATTTGACTATTCTTCCCCATCCTTTCATGCATCCGTCTGTTTCCAGGATGATGTAAGCAGTCTTCGGTAGAATTTCAAGGTCCAAAAGATTTTGAACTTGTTCTTTGATTTTTCTAACTAATTCGTAGTCAGAGGGCTTCAGTCTTTTATCTCCATGAGCATTTGTTTTTTCATAAAGTGGCCTTAAGAGTATCCCAAGCTTTGGGATATGATTTCGAGCATAATTAAGGATTCCTAAGAATGACCTTAATCCTTTCTTTATCTTCAACTCTTCTTCATTGAAGTTTACAATCTTCTTTATGATATGTGGTTGCAATTTTATTGTTCCTTCTCCTATGACTGCTCCCAAGAAATCTACTGTTGAGACTGTTATCTTCATTTTTGTTGGAGATAAGACCAGACCGTTATCTTCAAACATCTTTAACATTCTTTCCAAATGTTTTGCATGATCCTTTTCATTCTTTGAGAAAACCAGTATATCATTAATATATACTGCGATGAATGACTCTGTTCCTTTGAAGCATTTATCCATCTTTCTTTGGAATACTGCTGGTGCATTTTTCAGGCCAAATGGCATAACCATCCATTCATAGAGTCCTCCTGGAACTAAGAACGCAGTCTAAGGGATTGATTCTTCATCCATAGCAACTTGATGGAATCCTGATTTGAGATTAAACTTTGAGAATATTTTTGCACTTCCTATTCTCTTGATGATCGTATTTATGCCTCGTAGAGAGTATTGGTCCTTGAATGTGTTGTCATTCAAGGATTTGTAGTTGAATACCATCCTCTCTTTTCCTTTAACTTCTCTTCTTGTTACAAGATCAATTGTTGTTCCTGAATTTACGATCATCGCCATCGTTCTATGTCTGCTTTTACTTGGGCGTATAGCACCAATTTTGAGAAGGCTATCAACATGTTTTCTGAATAAGTCTTCCATTGCTGGTGTTACATGCTTTAATGGTCTATCTTCTATTGTAATATATGGGTTGATAATATCCAGTTTACAAAGCTCACCATTCTTTTTCCAGTGCTTGAGGGGTTCTTCTCCAATGTATCCCTGCTGTTTCAACCTATCAATGACAGGTTTGAATTGTTCTTGGAATGCCCTGCTTACTTCTTGGTTGAAATAAATGGATTTATTTATTTCTAGGAATTCTTCTTCACTGACTTCTAACTCAGCAATTTCTATAATTTCAGTTTGGTTTGAAGTCTTGATTTTAGTGACCTTTTTGTAGATGGTTATTTCATCTCCTTTTATTCGAATTCCTCCTTTCATAGATCTTAAGAAGTTGGCCCCTATCAACATTTCAATACCATTGCTGTCCCTCATATCAAAAGCATATATGAGAGGTATCTTGAATTTGTTTTCCTCAATTAAGAAATAGCCTTGTTTTATTCTATGAGCAGCCTGCTGTGTTGAATTTAAGCCATTAAAGACGACAGTCTGAGTTAGAGGCTCCAGTGCCTCTTTTAGAATGACTTTCTTGTTTATGCAACATGTTGATGCTCATGTGTCTATTATTGTTGTGGTTCTAAAAGCTGTGCAGTTAGTAATATCAAACTCAACTTTAACATTATAAAGTTAATTGGTAATTTTCCTAATTTTTGGACTTGCAGTGGCGTTTCCAAAATAATGAACTTCCGTCTCTATGCAAGGTCTTGCAACATGAGTGTTTCCCAGTGGTGGAAACTCTTCTCTAGAAAACTAAGCTTCTGCTTCTTCTTCCTTCTTCTGCAACAGAGCTTTAAGCTTTCTTATTTCTTCATCTTTTTGTTCTTCAAGCCTTTCTTTTTCAATTCTGAGCTGATCAATGATTTTAAAGGCATCTGTGAGATCCCTTACTAACAAGCTTTCTTTTGACTGCCATATTTTTTCTTTCTTTTGCATAGCAGCTTTGTTTTCATAGTACTCTTTGGCTTGATCTCTGATCATCTGTTGCACTTGTTCTGTCTTTTCTTTCAAAAGTTCTTTAAGAAGCTTTACTTTATTGTTGCTGAAGTCCTTTTCTTCTTTTGATTTTTGGGGCTGTTTTCTTTTGACATTAATTGTTTTGCCAAGGTAATTTCTTGCACAAAGGGCACATGTCGTGAGTTGGCATTTGGGACAGTTAAGTCTTGATATGTCTGTGGTTAGTAATCCCACATGTAATAGCAGATGGTATTGTTTTGTGACGTGTTTTTCTTTCCATTCATGCTCACTTCTTTACTTTTGGTCTGGTATCTTTGTTGGTTTCCACGATCGACGGCTGAACCATTTGGCTATCTTTGTTGGTGGGCCAGGATGGCAACTTAAAAGATGATGACTAAATTGATTATCTTTCTCTTCCTGCTCATTATCCACTCTCATCATCCTCTTTCTTTTTGTCATAAAGAATGTTTCTTCAACAGAGAGTTATCTTGGACCATAATCATGATACTTTGATGAGTAGCAACTTCTCACTTTGATATGCTATAAACAACGCTATTCATCAAAATCTGCTAAAACTATCCTAATTGTCATCAAGTCCATTTCTTGATTAGACAAGGGATCTTGCAATGTTTCCTAAGTTTACTTCTGCTATCTTTTGCAAAATGCCTTCCTTTCCACAAATTTAAGCATGTGCACTTCTTTACTCGTCTCTATGTCTTTGTATTTCTTTTGGAATGGTTTTACATGAGAATTATGCGGCTTTCCTTTGTATGTTCTTGATTTTCTCATTCCATACTTATTCCTATTATTTTTGTAATAGCCAGGAATTGGTATGGCAGAACAAAGAGACAAATCTCTTAATTCTTTGGCGAGTGCTGCATCTTTACACATTTCCGAGATGAAAGTATGAGTAAACTTGATTGCAGGTAAGACTCCTGAGTTAAGACCAGGATGTTTCGTCCTGAATGATTCCTCAATCTTTTTGGATAGGGAAGGTGGAAGTTTGGAAAAAAGCTTTTCTGTTGTTGAAGGAAAAAATTAATCTTCTGATTGGATGCAATGGCCTGAAATTTCTAAGAATGACCATAAATTTTTGGCTTCTTCACAGGTTATCCTGTCCAAGTCCCTATATGCTCTGTCTTGCTCATTAGTTGAGCCACGATATGGGTCTTCTAGCAGAATTAACTGCCTCACCTGTGAGGTTATATTTTGTGGTTCATCTGCAATTGCTTCAAGAGCAGAATATGCTTCTGGAAACACGGTTCACCATTATTGCCACATTAACTTCTCACTTTCTCCCAAAAGGTTTTCCACAAAGGCTAACTTTGCTTTATTGTCAGACCATGTTTGATTATTAAGTCTATTGATTGTTATAGACTCCCATCTGGATATTGCTTCTGACTATAGGCTTGGGTCTGCTGGTAACACGAGCATTACTCTGGAATCTGTCCATGCCGGTGGTAGAGTCAACTGTGAGTTGTAATACTCACCATATCCTCCACTGAATGTTTTACCTTTTCCTTGAGGATATCCAAACTGATAGTCTGGCCTATAGAATGGTTGTGGATTCTGTTGCGCCGGTGGGTAGACTGATGGCCCCATGATTGAATCATGTGGGGGTTGATAGCTTTGGGTTGATTCTTCTTGTGAGGTGGATGGGAATGCATGTTCTTCATGTTTCTTGATGATTTGTGCTGCCACTTGTTTGAAGTTTCGAAACTTTGGGTATGGCAAATCATCATTTTCTTCTTCTTTAGAAAGATGAAGAATTGTATGGTTCTCACCACGCTTTGCTGCGAATGGGTTTTCCCATTCTGACTCTAATTCTTGCTTTTGTATGGCGAGATGTTCGTCCCATTGTGGTAGGTATTCATCAAGAAATTCTTGCTGATTTTGTGCAAGTCTTTCTTGTATGACAAGAACCTTTCCGCCACTTCGTTCATCATCATCCCAATCACTTCTTTCTTCTAAAATAGTTACCTTTCCTGGGGTAACTTCATCGTCTGAGAATTCATCTCCCCAACCAGTTGCTGCAATTTCTTCTATTGGGGTTGTGTCTGGTGGTGCATCATACTTGACATAATAATCCCATTTTCCAGATGGTTCCCCAAGTGTTGACCATCTTTCCCATGACCTTTGCCTTGATCATTTTGGTTTGTTGGATCGCCTAACTTTATTTAATGGTTCTTCTTCTAGGATTCTTGCTTCATTTAAGCAATTTTCACAGAAACATACGTCATAAGAGATATGTTCTTCTTGAGGAGTTTGTAAGCAGATTCCTATGAAGTGTTCTTCGTCTTCATCCAAGTTATCATTTCTTATTACTTCTCGGTCATGCTGATCAACTGAGTATCTTGGTGGTTGAGGTGTTTGCCGGTATCTTTCAAATCGGAGACTTACCGATCTATTTAGCCTTTCATTTACTGCAACCCTTGATGGGACACGTACTGAAGTTTGCTCAGGTGGCTTTAGATGCCAGCTCATTCCTTCTAACTCTTCTATACTCCTTCTTTCACCAGGAATTGCTGTGATGCCAGTTGTGGTGAGGTGATCCACAACATTTTCCACGCTATATTGGAATCCCATATAACTGGTATTTGATAACCTGCCTGTTAAGGCCATTGTTATCAGTAAGTTACTTTCACCACCTTGCCAAGTATCATACCCATGAGTCTGTATAGCAACTTCTACATGATTGTGGAAGTCATTGACACTTAGAATCATATCAGGGAATGTATAGACTAACTGCGTTCCTGCAAAGAGGTCTACTTCCATGGTTGTAACAATTTGTCGGCTATCTTCCCATCTAGTGTCTCGGAGGACAACTAGAGCATTTGTTCCGGCACTTCTTCGGTGGAGTGCGTGTAGCCTTATCATGAATATCCCCAAGTGGATATGCTGAAGTCCTGAATTTATCAGGCTTTCATAAGACTCTTCATTGCATAATCGAAGATTTATCTGATTTTCACTAACACACAAAATTATTTGTTCAGAGTAATGTTCATATACTCTGTGTCTTGCTGTACTTCTATTGTTTGAATAGAGTACTTCTGCGGGAACAAGATTTGCTCGCCTTTCTCTTGATATTTCAAGCTGTCTTTCTGGGTCTACAGCTGTTTTAAGAGTTCGATTGTAATTATTCCTTCCAAAAACTCTTCTTGTTGTTCTAGCTACTTGATGCCTATTTCGGGCCATTTGTCGGTAGCCGCGGATTTGATCTTCTTGAGTTGGAAGTTCTGTTTGTGTTTGCGTAGAACTTCTGTTGAGGATGCTTGGTCTTCTAGAAGTCATTTCTTTGACTCTTTTTCAAATTGTTCTTTAAAGATTTTATTGGGATCTTCAAAGACGTGTATCTTTCCGTTTATTCTTTTTACCGGGAGTTTTCCACTGATGGAGAAATTATCAAGTCTTTTAGCTAGGCTTGATATTGAGTCTTCAAGGTCAGCGGGCTGAACTTCTTTTTCTTTAATCGTATGAATTTCCTGCTTGAGTTTGTCAAACTTTTCTTCGAGCTCAATTAACTTCTGACTTTGCTTAGTGGCCAAGTAAAGTAAAGTGTTATTTTGTTTTATAACAGCGTTTACTTGAACAGCCAATCCTCCTTTGTAATCAGATGTTTTTGCAAAACCAACTGCTGGTGATTCAAGATCTTCAGTAGCTTGTATAGCTTCTTGATATTCAGTTGTTGCTTTTTGATTAGCAAGACTCATCCGGTGATGAGCTTCTTTTATCTTGTATTAAAGCTCAAAAACTAAAACTTTAAAGTACAAGTTACTTAAAACACACATTTATATTAAAAATACTGCGGAAGCTTGATATTACAAGGGTGGTGGTGGTAGTAGTAGTGGTGGTGGTTTTCGATGATTTTTACAAATGATTACAACTGCCTTTTATAGGCTATACAATAAGAGGATATGCCTTTGGCATAAAGCATATGCTTTGGCATCTGGCATATTCCAGGAAATAAACCATGGCATATGCCAGGGAATATTCTATGCCATTATTTGATATAATAATTCACAATAATTAAACATGGTGGGACCGGCGGCTTTTATATTTAAACATATAGGTGGGGCCGGCGGGTTATCTCTTGTGGACTTTTGTAACACGCATTTGTAGAAATTTGTTACATGCGGCCCTTCGAGCTTCTGGACAAAGTGGAATGGGACGATTCATAATCAATTTAGTCATCATGCTTTTATGTTCCACCCTGGATCTCCAACAAAGATAGCAGAAATGGTCCAATCCGTCGGATCGTGGAAACCTAACAAAGAAGTACCAGTCAAAAGTAAAGAATGTGAGCATGAATGGAATGAAAACACGGTCACCAACTATACCATCTACTATTTATGTGGGATACTAACCACAGACATGTCAAGGCTTAACTGTCCCAAATGCCAACTCACAACATGTGCCCTTTGTGACCGAGTGGTTTAACTTTGGTTGATTGTCCAAAGCATTATCTGGGCTGTTGCACGTGTATGATTGCTTGTAGGTTTGCTGGATTTAAAAAAAATTGCTTCTTTTGCTGCTGAAAGTTCAATGTCTTGAGCGACTGATCTCCATGCATTAGATTTATCCATTCTGATTGGGGTTTGGTTGGCCTTGAGCTGGTAGCGTTTGTATAGTGCTCCTGGTTCTTCAGGTGTGAAGATAGTTTTTGTGAAGATTCTAGGAAGTGTTTAGAAATCTTCATGACATCTCTCGCAGGCTACGTCTTACATATTCTTCTGAAAGACATTGGGGGACTGTAGAACTTCTCCATGAGTAAAAGAGCTTCTGTGCTAATGCCTTGCATTGTCTCTACTGCTTTCTGCTAAATTACAAAGGTTAACAAGTCTTGAGAGAGAATCAACAAGAGTGTTATGTTTCCCTTCTATGTGTTCTATATTAATTTTGATTCCTGTTCCTGTGACTGCATCTGCAAACTTTATCACCATTCCTAATCCATGGAGGATTTATTGCTATTAGTTTGTTGTAAAAACTTGATGATGGCTTGACATCTATTCTTCAGATGTGACGTCTTGTTTGTCAAGGTAGTACATTCTTCAATTTCTCCAGGGTGTTAATGCTTGCATTGATTTCGGCTATCAATCATGGATTGAGTTGTTGTGAATTTTCCACTTGCATATGCACGCCAAATTCTTGAAACTCTTGATTCTCTTGCTTTTTTCCATTTGACTATTCCTCCCCATCCTTCCATACATCCATCTGTTTCCAAGATGATGTGAGCATTTTCTGGTGGAATTTCCAGGTCCGGAAGATTTTGACCTTGTTCTTTGATTTTTCTGACTAATACATAATCAGAGGGCTTCAGTCTTTTATCTCCATGAGCATTTGTTTTTTCATAAAGTGGCCTTAAGTGGTTCCCAAGCTTGGGGATATGATTTCGAGCATATTTAAGGATTCGTAGAATGTCTTAATCTTTCCTTTGTCTTAAACTGTTCGTATTGAAGTTTACAATCTTTCTTTATGATCATGTGGTTGCTGTTGTATTGTTCTTATCCTATGACGCTCCCAAGTAATCTACGTTATGACTGCTATCTTCTTTTTGTTGGAGGTAAAGACCAAACGCTTATCTTCATAGATCTTTAACATTCTTTTCCATTTGTTTGCATGATCTTTTTCATTCTTTGAGAAAACCAGTATATCATCAATATATACTACGATGAATGATTCCGTTCCTTTGAAGCATTTATCCATTTTTCATTGAAAAACTGCTGGTGCGTTTTTCAGGCCAAATGGCATAACCAGCCATTCATAGAGTCCTCCTGGGACTAAGAATGCAGTCCAAGGGATTGATTCTTCATCCATAGCAACTTGATGGAATCCTGATTTGAGATCAAACTTTGGAATTCTTGCGCTCCTATTCTTTGATGATCGTTATTTATGCCTAGTAGAGAGTACTGGTCCTTGTATGTGTTGTCATTCAAGGATTTTGTAGTTGAATTACCATTCTCTACTTTTCCTTACAAATTCTCTTCCTGTTACAGGATCATTGCTTGTTTCTGATTTACGATCATCGCCATCGTTCTATCGACGCTTGTTTCTTGGACGGATTAGCACCAATTTTGTGATGGATATCGGTTTGTTTTCTGAATAGGTCTTCATTGCTGGTGTAAATGCTTTAATCGGTCTATCTTCTATTGTATTTCTGGGATTTGATGATATCGTTTACAAAAGCTCATCATTCTTTTTCCAGTGTTGAGGGGTTCTTCTACATTGTATCCCTGCTCGTCTAAACCTATCAATGACAGGTTTGAATTGTTCTTTGGAATGCCATACTTCTTCTGGTTGAAATAAATGGATTTCTTTATTTCTAGGGGGGGGGAATTTCTTCCTTCACTGACTTATAACTCATCAATTTCTGCAATTTAGTTTTGGTTTTGGAAAAGGGGTCTGATTTTAGTGAACTCTTTTTATAGATGATTATTTCATCTCCTTCTATTCGAATTCCTCCTTTCATGATCTTAAGAAATGGCTCCTATCAGCATTTCTCAATACCATGTTGTCCTCATATCAAAAGCATATATGGAGAGGTATTATTGAATTTGCTTTCCTCATTTGGAAATAACTCTTGTTTTATTCTTTATGAGTTAGCATGCTGTCTTGAAATTTAAGGCCAATTGCAAGACGACAGTTAGTTAGAGGCTCCAGTGCTTCTTCTGGAATGACTTTCTTGTTTATGCAACATGTTGATGCTCCTGTGTTTATTATTACAGTGGTTCCAAAAACTGTGCAGTTAGGAATATCAAATTCAACTTTAACATTGTAAAGTTGATTGGTATTTTCCTAAATTGGACTTCACCAGTGGCGTTCTCAGAAGATTAATGACTTCTGTGTCTCTAGCGAAGCGTCTATGCAAACATGGAGTAGTTTCTAAGTAGTGGAAACTCTTTCTAGAAAATGGATTTCTGATCTTAGGTTGCTTCTTCAGCAACTGAGCTTTTGAGCCTCTTGATGTCTTCATCTTTTGTTCTTCAAGCCTTTTCTTTTAATTATGAGTTTCTGCAATGATTTTAAGGGCATCTGTGAGATCCCTTACATAAACAGCTTTCTTTTAACTGCCATATTTCTTCTTTCTTTTGCATAGCAGCTTTGTTTTCATAGTACTCTTTGGCTTGATCTCTGATCATCTGTTGCCACTTGTTGTGTCCTTCTTCTTGAAATAGTTCTATAAGAGCTTTACTTCATTGTTGTTGAAGTCCTTTTCTTCTTCTGGTTTTTGGGGTTGTTTTCTTTTGACATTAACTGTTTTGCCAAGATAATTTCTTGCACAAAGGGCACATGTTGTGAGTTGGCATTTGGGACAGATACGCCTTAGTTATGTTGTGGTTAGTATCACAGAAAATAGAGATGGTTATAGTTGATGTGACCGTTGGTTTTCTTTCATTCGTGTCTACATTTTTACTTTTGGACTGGTTAATTCTTTGTTGGGTCTTCAAGCGATCCGACAGATTGAACCATTTCTGCTATCTTTGTTGGTGGTCCAGGATGGTACATAAAAGCGTAATGACTAAATTGATTATCTTCTTCTTCCAGATCGTCATCACTCTCATCATCTTCTATTGCCATAAAAATAGTTTCTTCAACAGGAGTATCTTGGACCATAAACATGATACTTGAATGTGTATCACAATCTTCTCCTTCTTGAATATGCTATAAACACTGCTATCATCTAAATCTGCTTGAAAGACAATATCCAATTGTCATCAAGATCCGATTTTGATTGACAGCTTGATCTCTGCAATGTTTCATTGTTTACTTCTGCATCTTTGCAAAATGCCCTTACCTTTCCAAAATAAAGCATTTGTTTTTTTTTTTACATTCTTTCTTCGTCCTCTATATGTCTTGTATTTTTCTCTTGAATGGTTTTACATGAGAATTATGCGGTTTTCCTTTGTATGTTCTAGAGTTTCTCATTCCATATTTCTTATATTATTTGTACTAAACCAAGAATTGCTATGGCAGAACAAAGAGACAAATCTCGTTATTTCTTTAGCGAGGTGACTGCCAGCTTTACACATTTTTTGAGACGGAAGTATGAGTAAACTTATTGCAGGTTAAAATCTGAGCTTAAGACCAGGAGTTGTAGATTCTTGAATGATCTCAATCCTTTTTGGATAGGGCAAGTGGAATTAATAGTTTGGCAAAAAGCTTTTCCGTTGTAGAAGGAAAATATAATCTTCCTGATTTTGTTTGCCAATTGCCTGAAATCTTCTAAGAATGACCATAAATTTTTGGTTTCTTCACAGGTCTTTGGTGTGGTTATTCTGTCCAAGTCCCTATATGCTCTGTCTTGCTCATCAGTTGAGCCACAATATGGGTCTTCTAACAGAATTAACTGCCTTACTTGTGATGTTATATTTTGTGGTTCGTCTGCAATTGCTTCGATAGAGCAGATATGCCTAGCGTATGCAGATTCGCCTGCTTGCGCACATTAACTTCTCTCTTTGCTCGCCAAGAAGTGTTTTCCAAATAAGGCTATAACTTTGCTTTATTGTCAGACCATGTTTGATTGTTAAGTCTATTGATTGTTATAGACTCCCATCTGGATATTACTTCTGACCATAGGCCTGGGTCTGCTTTGGTACATCGAGCTTTACTCCGGCTTATATCCTGCCGGTGTAGAGTTCCACTGTGAGTTGTAATACTCACCATTTACTCACTAAATGTTTTTCCTTTTCTTGAGGATAACAAACTGATAGTCTGCCTATTTGGACTGGTTGTGGATTATGTTGTGCGGTTGGGTAGATGGTGGCCCCATGATTGAATCATGTGGAGGTTGTTGAGCTTTAGGGTTGATTCTATTTTGATGATGAACGTTGGGAAAATGCAAGTTCTTTCTGTTTCTTGATGATTTGTGCTGCCACTTGTTTGAAATTTCAAAACTGAGGGTGTACGATACACAGATTCTGCATATATATATATGTATGTATATATTTATAAAGTATGTTTATATATGATTTATATTATGTTATAATATGTACACATATGCTACACATATATACCATTATATTGTACCAATAAATAATATTACATATATTTTTAATATATATATATTATATGTAACATATATATTATATCATACACCACCCACAACATATATTATATATATATACTATTATCTATATATATATTATATATATATATTTATTGTATTATGTATATGTTGTGTATATACAAACACAATCACACGACAATCACACACGCGCACACTGTATTTTTGAACCATGAGAGAAAACAGGTCTCTGAAGAAACAACCCAACCTTAGACAAGGTTTGGCCTTGACTTTAATTACTAGTTGCAAAACCCGCCCGATGGGCGGGTATGACTTGTGAGTATCATTGGATAAATTTTATGGAACGTTTAATGAAATACGAACAATGTTAAATTCCAATAGAGTGAATAACGAATAAAAAATACATGAATGATAATCCGATAAGAGGAAAAAAAACCTTAATAAACTATCCGCATTTACAAAGTATATAGTACCAATTAAAATTCGATATAAAGCTTCTTTATACACGTTGGTCGTAGAATTGGTATAATTACCGTCTGTATCACAACATAAAGTATGATGTTAATTCAAATTCAATGAGATACTATGCGAAAATAAAGTTATGAAGACATATAGTTTACAACTCGCAAATTGGTCTAAAGCTACAACTCCAAGTGTCATTTCGTGATCCTTTTTTAATCTCAAAAATGATATTGCAACTCCAAGGGTCATTGCGTGATCCTTCTTTGTCTCATTTGAGATTCATTCCTAACCGATCACAAGTGCTATTAGTCCTCATCTGGTGCAAACTTGAAAGACATTTATTCGTCCTTCACATATAGCAGTCTAATTATGGGTTTTCTCTTAGTACTTGCTTACCATTCTTCGAAAAAGAAGCATACTTCCAAGCCGCTTCCTAAAAAAATAGTCAACAAAACGATTAACTAATCATGAATAAGATAGTAATTTATAGAAAGTGCATAGATTAAATTAACATGCACCATAAGATTTGATTCTCATATGTTCATCGTACATATAACCTGTCTAGTAGAGAATGGATTATGAAAGTTAAAATCATCACCATGGGTCCTTGGTATGTGTTTAATTACACACACCTTTTACCTTTAAAAACAAGTTAAAATAACCAAAAACGGACTTAAAATGCCAAATATATGCTTGTTTTGCTAATTGTGTTGTGCAGGAACGGATATCTAAGAAAAGGACGAAAAATGAAGCCAAAACGACAAAACCGGACACGGAATGGAAAAGCGTGGAAAAGACAAAGTCAAGACAAAGCCCAAGTCTGAAAAAGTCAACCAAAGTCAACCCCGACAAATCCAAAAGTCAAAGCCATAAATGAAGAAAAATAAGTTTAGGAGCAAAATTGCCAAATCCCTAACTTATCTAATGAAGGAAATAAGGAAAATACTTTGAGGCCCAAAACCAAACCAAGGCCCAAAATACTAGCCCAATTACAATTTATAAAGGCCAAGTAAAACTACAGGGACTGATCTTGCCAACCTCTAAAATTCAGTTACAAAGGAAAAAGAAGAAAATGGAATAGCAAATTGAAGAAAGAAGAGGGACCTAACCTGGACAATTTCAAACTCACCCCTGAGTTAAAACTACTGTTTGTCTTCTACATTGTTTTCCCGCCACTACCACTAACCACCAAACCTGTCTCTGTCAACCTCGTTGACCACCCCCACATCCCTCCAAAACAGTCACCAACACTCACCCCACAAGCAAGATTGAAGGCTAGGATTTGTTTATGACTTTCTCCTCACAAAAGAAAACCAACAAGCACACTCTGAAGGGAAGCTCAGTTGCTATAAATGGAAGAAGCACACGATGAAGAAAGTGGCACCACCCCTAGGATTTAGTTTTAGTTTTTATTTTTTAAGTCATTGTAACCTTAATTTAGTTTTTTAGCTACATTCTCTTGTAAACCTTTTAATTTTAATGGAATTTGAAGTTTAAGTTTATTAAAAATTGTTGCTACTATTCCCCTTTATTTAATCAGTTTTAGTGATATTGTTTGATTTAAATTGATATTAAGTGATGTTAGTTGCTAAGATTTATATGTA